>SSNS01001395.1:7127-23198 GCA_006937985.1 Aphyosemion australe | reverse complement strand
GCTGTGGCGCCATCTAGTGGTAATAATACAATGCATTAAAATGCTTCACACATTGTGTCTGAGGATGTCACTGCTGGCAAAAGTGCATCAAATCAGATTTTTCCTGAGTCTGAACAGCACAGATGTGATTTTTTCAAATCTGACCCAGGTCACTTTCATTTGTGGTACTGATTCTGATACATATCTAATGTTCCAATCCATATGTATTTATATAGCACATTTATCAACAGCATGACAGCTGACCAAAGTGCTGAACATCAAATAAAAACAGAGATAAAACAGGTTGGTCAAGGGGAAAGATTAAAATAACATAGGAAAATACAAGTTAATAGATAAACATAGTAATGTAAGTAAAAACAAATACAAAATACTAAAAGCAACATAAAAGACAAAAAGTTAAAAACCTAAGAGAGACAAAAACCATAAAATCATACATTCATTCATTCATTCACGTGAGAGTCCGGTCCATAGAATCAAATACCAAAGGTGATAGTGAAGAAGTGAGTTTTAAGGCCAGATTTAAACAGATCAATAGAGGGAGCCGAACGAACCGAGAGTGGCAGCTATCCCAAAGCTTCGGAGCTGCGTGAGCAAAAGCACGCTCACCACCTCATCTTTGGAACACACAGCAGGAGTTGATCAGCTAAGCGGAGAGACCTAGAGGGAGCATATGAATTGAGGAGTTCTGCTAGATAACCGGGAGCTCTGTTATGGACAATTTTGTAAGTAAATAAAATAATTTTGGATCTCACCCTGTAGGTCACTGGTCCCAGTCCCAGTGAATAAACATAATACCGGACATTTTCAGTGAATAATAAATCAGGAAGACCGCGGGAAAAAGAAGTAAATATAGTTTATGGTTTCAAGCCCAAAACGGGAGACTCGACAGGTGTGATCCTGAAAATGTGGATGAACTCTGTCAATAAAGTCTTTTCACATCACAACTCCACACAGACACACGGACCAAACTAAAACAACCCACAAATCACCGCGAGGTTCGGCAGCTTTTATTTTGAAAGTGACACAGAAAACGAACCAGTCACGTGGTTTTCTGCGAAATGAAGCAAGCCTTGCAGTGGGGATTCATGGACACGCCCCCTTCCTGCTCGATACAAGCCTCGAAGCCTTGCTTCATTTGTCCCATCACTACATATACATAAAAAACTTATTTTCACGCGTGAGCATGAAAGGTTTTGTGTGAGATGGTCAATCTGTCTGGTTTGACAATAGCAGGAATTTATTAGGTGACTGTGGTCAATATTTTATTCATTTGGAACATAGAAACCAAACCAGTGCATTATTTGGATCACCATGAGGTGTGATTGGATCTTTCCACTGTTTTTCAGATGCTGATGACCATCCAGGAGGATGAAGGAGTGACGAGGCTACGAGCTGAGCTCATGAAGCCAGGGGCGTCCTTTCTCAAGTCTTTCATCATCATTATTATTGTTCCTGGCTATTTCTACTTTTAGGGGGTTTGGTGATATAAATAAAGTTTATTGCAAAAATGAGAACTCTTGTCAAATCATGTCATGAAAAAAAATGTTTCATTCCAAAAGGTAATGTCAGAGTTTTAGCAGGGTTTGTTGGTTTTTAAAGTAAACTAATAATCACTGATGCACAGGTGATGACATGTCCCAGAGGGTGATGGCTACTGGCTGGAAGGATCTCCTGAAACTTTCTGTGCTCCAGCAGACCCAAAGAAGACTTTTAACACTCTGCTGTGAACCTCTGTGTTCTGTAGAGGATGTAACTGTTATGTTCTACAGCTTTTACAGCAGGGGTAGGCAGCTCTGATCCATGTGGCTCGCTGTCCTGCATGTTTTAGTTTCCCTGTTGGGAAACAACTAAAACACGCTGGATAGCAACCCTCTAGGACGATGATTGCCCACCCCTGTTCTACAGCATTGTTTAGCTAATCAGTTACATTTGAACTAGGCTACATTATAAAAATACTGGAATACTTTAAACACTTGAATTTGAACATTGGAGTTCAATTAATTAATTAATTTTGATATGATTTAATTGTGATATTGGGTGCACAGAAAAGAAAGATGTATGCTTGGTTGTATTTAAGGCCATTTTGTAAATTGTTCTGTATTCAGTAGAAGGGGTAAGTCATATAAGATTTTTCTTCTTCCTCTCCTTTTTTTTTCACTTGGAAGAATTGTGTTGATAATTGTATTGATTATTGTATTGAGAACTAGTGATGAATGACATTTGCCAAGTGGAAATAAACTGTCAAACAAAAAATTAAGATGAACACGTGTTTATTAAATATCATTACTCACTGTTTGATTCTCACTGAATGAATCCACTGATAGGTGCACTGGTGTGTTATAAACTAGGCTTTAAAGTTTTATATAAGGAGCATTTATGAATAGGTTATTAATCCCACAGTGGGGTAATCCTCATGTTGAGACAACACGTACACAGAATAAGATTGCAATGCAAGTTAAAGACAAACGGGTTATAGTATGACCTGCAATAACATTTAGGAAGCAAGTTTACAAAAAGACAAATATACCTATTAGTACAGCACTGGTTGGTGTTAACCAGTGGCCTAACTATGGAAACAGAGCTGTCACCCATGCAAAGTAAAACGATATGGCAACATGATTGTTTTAGTGTTCTAATATCATTTTTGATGTTTTACCCCATATGAATCACAATTAATGTATTGTATAAACTATAGCTCTACGCTGCTGTAATTAACAGACTGGTACCAGTAGCAGGTAAACTAGGATTGTACAGGTTTACATATTAGATGTTCTAAAACAAATACAATATTTATATTTGTATTCATTTTAAAAGAACAATTAACCACATCACTCTTGACTAAAACATTGACAATTTTTATTCCGTCATAATTATCAATTCACTGTAAACCGCTCAGTCATGTGTCTGTGATTATTTTTGAGTGTCATTACATCAAAGTATTTTTGCTACGTAAATTTGAATGTCAAAAAAACAATTGTCAGCTGCAAAGATTATTAAACGTGTGATCCAGTATGAATGCAGAAAAAAACATTAACTTGATTTCGAAGCGCTTTCCGATCTTACAACATTTTGTATACGTTTTTCGTAAATTTCAATAAAGAATTGTGATAAAAGGGCATCATGACTTTAGATCATGTGACTTTCGGGTTCAAACAATCACTTCCGGTGTGGGTTTCGTGTTTACTGCAGCCAGGTTCTCTCGGACCAATCACGGTGGGGGAAGGTGGATCCTTGGTACACGCCCCCCAACCTGTCAAAAGTGAAAGTTATCCGCGCGAGGGGAATTTCGAGTCGAGGGCAGAGCAGGCTGCGTGAGCGTGCATCATCAGTTCCACGCGCGTAGTACCCACACTTACGTGCGAGGGGAACACTAGTCTGTGCTTGACTGGATACAATCTGCTCTCGGGTCTTTTAAAACACGCGCAAGGAGCATTTTTGCGCTCGCGGGTACTTTAAAACACACGCGGAGGAGTTCTTTGGCGCTAGTGTATGAGAAATTATCCTCTCATGGACTTTGAATTATCCTCTCGTGATTGTGCGTCCTCTCGCGAGAGCTTATTGACTTAAAAATAACTCCATACTGGAATTGATGGAACATCTTTTCAATGTCACACATCAAGGCAACTTCATGTTGTCGAAACCGTATTAGGACACCTGTGAGATTGTTTATCATATCTGGACCAGGGAGCAGATGCTCATTCAGGCTGGTTCCTTTATGTTTGGCTGAGCCCATGTTTCTGAAATGCCCACAATACTCCATCCTAAAATTGTTTGGACAGCATATGGTTCATCCTCCTTGCCTAAAATCACCTGCCTGGGTGCCAATGCTCTTGAACAGTTGTAGCCCAGCAATAAACCTACCTCACAACTAAGGAGAGGAGGAATTTCATCTGTGAGTTTGGAGAGATGGGTCCACTGTTTTGCTGTATCACAACTTGGTATGTGTTCCCGGTTGGCAGGTATATGATCCTTCGTGTATGCGGGAGGAAGATCGACGTATGCTGCAGAATTGTAACCACGCACTCTGAGACCAGCCACTCTGCCGCTATGTATAGTAGCATTTTCTCCCATCATTGTTGTTAGCTTCAGTTTTACAGGAAAGCTTTCAACTTGCATTTCATGACTTAAGTCTCTCTCAATAAAAGCTGTGTCACTCTGGGTGTCTAATAAAGCGTAGACAAGTTTTTCGTTCTGTGGGTTTGTAGCTGATGATACCCACACAGGAACAATCATTGAAGTTGCACATTGTCCTTCTCTAGCAACATTAAGTGCTGTAGCGTTCGCTGTCTCCGACATGCACTCTTGTGTTGTGTTTTGTCTACTCACTTGCCCTTCCGTAACCTCTCTCTGCTGTAGTTGTCATCATGTAGGCAGCTTGGATGCCGTTTTGTACAGATTTCACAGGTGAGGCGCTGACGACATTCTCTTGCATTATGGCCTTGTTTCAAACAGCTTTAGCATAGTTTTTTCACTTTAACGAATGCCTTTCTTTCTTCCAGTTGTCTTTTCAGGAGGTCTGGACATTTGTGAAGTTGATGTGAATCTTGGCACAGCATACATAGGAGTCCGGCATCTGACCCTCTGTCGCATTGCACAACAGTCTTTGTATTTAAAACACTTGCATTGTTTCTTTTATTGTTTCTTTTTTCACTGGATGGTTCAGAGGCACGAAGGGCGTGAATGGAAGTGATGGGGTTGCATGCCACGTCAGCTTCCTCCTGTAGGAAAGCAGCAAATTCACTCAACTTTGGGAATTCTTCTCCATTCATTGTTGCCTTTGTGACTTGGCGATTCCATCTGGCGGCTGCCCAGTCAGGTAACTTTTGTGTTAATTTTTGATTTTCTTCGCAATCGTTTAATATTTCAAGGCCTTTGACATGGGGCATTGCTGATTCACAGGCATTTATGAAGTCAGCGAAACTTCGTAATCCTTCTGCATCCTTATTGTGTATTTTCGGCCAGTTTGTCACTGTGATTCTCCATTTGTGGATTAGCATAATGTTCTTTTTTACCATCAGAATTCAAAGACGAACTGGGTATATTCTGTGCTTTCTTGCTGTCCGCTATTGTTTTCTTTTAGCGCCCTCTGCTGTCCGTTCTTTGTGACTGCATGCTGAAGTGGCGCTGCCGAGACCTCGTGGTGGAGTGCCGTGATGGATGGCCTCAAGCTCTTACTGTAGCGCCCGGTCAGACAAAGATGAGCCTTACTGATGATTTTAGCTTTTCCCTTTATTCCGTGTGTTTAAACAACTTCAACCACCGTAAGAGCTGAATTAACACACATAAAAGAACATAACAATTTGTTAAACCATGCTCCCAATGTCTACATTATGGTAAATTTAACCTGTTACACTTACAGGAATTAACAAGAACCTTTTATGAAAACCCTTTAATGAGTATTTACCTTGTTCCTCCTTTCTGACAGGGGCTAAACTTTAGACCTTTCTTCTACCGTGTTTTAGCTTGCACTTCAGTACACTTGCTGTGTATTTCTGTTTTGGTAACCATAAATGCCCTTCAAAATAAAATACATTCCGCTTAAACGGAAGTTCCAAAATAAGGCACATGCAAATTTAAGTGATTCCCTTTGAAATAAATGGAACTAATTTAACAGCCATTACAATTAGTATATGTGTTATTGATGAAGTGTAAATGGACATGGAACATTGTAAATGTTGTATATTGATCTGAACACTAGGTGGCAGCAGAGCACTGCTAATATATATAGAGGTGTAGTGTAGAGTTCAGGGAAAGTTCTGCTGAGGGTTACAGGATGAATGCTGCATGTGTGCTTGTCCCTCCTGCTGTAATAAAGTTTAAATGGATAAAGTTACTGCCTGTCTGCTTTCTACCAACTAGAAAACATGATGGTTTTTGTTTTTTCTTTCTTTTCTTCATGAAGAGCGATTTGTCATGATTCATTTAAATGTAGGTTTAGTTGTGTTTGGAGCACGTAAAAAAGGTTTACATGCTCTTGTAGCCCAGGCTCTGCTGTCTTGATAGATGTGCAGCTTGATGATATTTATTGATATATGGCGCATAAATAACTGTTCCAGCCCAAAACTGGGGGACACTCGGGCTCAAATAGGAACATTTTTAACGCGTTTTTTTTCTAATTAATTCATCAATCGTAATTAACGCGTTGCATTCCCACCACTAGTATTTTTACGTTCTTCAATAATTTCTGCATAATAAATTCTCTAAAAATTATTTAACAACAATTTATTTTAATTTACCAGTTTTGAATTTTTAATAAGTGGTCAGTTTCATGATTTTAACACTGTGCAGGGCACAAAATTAAGATTTAACAGTTAAATACAGTGTTAAAAAACTTTGTGCATCAACTGATGTTGTTGGTGACATTTTAGCATGTAAATAAGGTGGAAAACATCTAGATAACGGCCATGAAAATCGGCCGTAAAAATCAGCACTACATAGCGGCCATTGGCTCACCGTGAGCTCTAGCATCGGTATCGGCAATGGAAAAACCAGTGTCGTCGACCTCTGGTTGTAACCCTTAAAAAGCTGCAGAACGACGCCTACAAAGCTAAGATCAATCACAAACGGTGCATCCACAATAAAACAAACCCAGAGCAGTAACTTAGTATTAGATTGTTGTCTTTCTGTCTTCTTTCAGCAGGCTGATTAAAGCTTCACAGCAGCGTAGATAACGACTTCGTTCCCAAGATCACACAAAATGCAGTCAGCTGCTAACATGCTGCAGTTCTTTAGAGCGCCAACTGAGTCTCAAAGTCACCCCATCAAAGCTGCTATCAACGGGACCAGGAAGCACTTTGATGTCCTGACTGTCTCTCAGGTGCACGAGGGCCAATTAGTGTGACTTCTCTTTGTGTGGAGGTTGTACACAAGTGACCTGATGCTGGATGTCACCGTGAGTTCAAAAGCCTGACACTGTCAAAGCAAATCCCAGTGGGGCTCTACGAGACTGAGAGCACCGACTCCAGTATGCAAACACAAACCCCCGTCCCCATTTTCTCCCACAGCCCCCGAGCTCCAGGCAGGGGAACAATATGACATGGAGCCTGTAAATTTGGAATTCAAAGAGAAGACGTGTGCACTCAGACACACCCTCGTGAACGCTGAAGTGCACACTTAGACACGAGGAGAGGGCTTTTTTTAGAGGAATTCAGGTGCAGTTAGGCAGGTAAAGAGAGGATTGAAACCCGGAGAGTGATGAGAGAGTTTGTCTTCAGGGAGGAATGAGAGGAGAGTTAGGAGCACAGTTTGAAAAGTTTGGCTTCAGACGAGGAAAGTTTTCATTACGTCCCTGCAGAGCGTCTCGTAGAGTTTCTGCTGCAAATTGAAGCAGAAAAATCCAACATATTTTGATAAGGGCTTGCTAAATCATGTCAAAATTTGACATTTTTTTAAATGATCTTACACCAAAACTACGGATAAGTTCCTGCATCAGTTTAAAATTAATATTTAAGAGTCATTTCAGGTATTTCTCCTTTAATTTTTACCAATAAAGCTCAGCAAAAAGACATTGTTGCTTCAGATTATTGTCCTGAGGGGATGCAGGCAATACATTTATTTATTTATTTATTTTTATTTAACCTTTATTTAACCAGATGAGTCGATTGAGAACTCATTCTCATTTACAACGACGATCTGGCCAAGAGGCAGCAGCAACAGACACATGTTAGCTTTACACAAACAGATAAGATAAAAAACAGATAAGATAAAAAAAATGCAGATAAAGATAACATAAAACAGCATAAAAACAAAGGACTGTTCTCATATATAATATGTACAAGCCATCAAAACAGACTTAAAACAATCTTTAAGTACTCAGAAGCACATTGATCAGAAACTATTGAATGCAATGAATTATTGAAGGTAGATAATGGAACGTAGGTAGTGAGCTTTAGTGATTTTTGCAGCTCATTCCAGTCATTGGGAGCAGCAAACCAAAGGAGGTGCGAGCTTTGGGAATAACCATAGAGATTAGGTTACTGGAACGTAAAATGCGCTGGTTGTTGGAAGTGATGAGTAATGAGCGAAGATATGACGGTGTTCTACCGATGATTGTTTTGTATATAAATTGATACCAATGTAACAACCTGCGGGAATGGAGTGATGGCCAGTTAACGAGTGAGTACAGTTCACAATGATGAGTAGTGAAAGGGGCACCAGTGACGAAACGGATTGCTGAGTGATAAATGACATCGAGTTTATGAAGAAGGTTTTTGGAAGCAGTCCTATAAATGATGTCACCGTAATCTAAGATGGGAAGGATTGTCATTTTGACCAAGGTTTGCTTTGCAGAATGAGTAAAGGATGACCTGTTGCGGTATAGAAACCCAATCCTTGACTTGACTTTAGAGAGTAATGAATTCATGTGAATGTCAAATGAAAGTGTGCTGTCAAGCCAGATACCCAGATCCTTATAGGAACTGACAAGTTGTAGTTCTGTACCATCCAGGGAAACAATACTAGTGTGGCAAGTTGATTGCGGTAAGTTACGGTTGAAGATCATGAACTTTGTTTTACTTGTGTTTAAATGAAGGTGAAGGTTGGAGAAGGCATGTTGAAGACAATTAAAGCTGTGCTGCAAGGAGGACAAAGCTGCATTCAAAGAACTGCATGCATATAAAATGGTGTCGACCGCATATAAATGTATATGAGAACTGTCAACAGCATGAACAATGTTATTGATATAGATTTTGAATAAGGTTGGGCCCAGTATTGACCCTTGAGGAACACCCATAGTTAGAGGTAGAGGAGCAGATTGGTAACCCTCTGTTCTCACTGTTTGCATACGGTTAAGATATAACTTCTAAACCATGCCACGGATGCCTGAGAAAGTCCTATATGTTTGAGCCTGCTAAGTAAGATGTTATGGTCTACAGAGTCAAGGGCTTTAGCCAAGTCAACAAACACAGCTACACAATATTCCTTATTGTCAATGGCACATATGAAGTCATTTAGCACTTTAAGTGTTGCAGAGACACATCCATGGCCAGTTCTGAAGCCGGACTGCATGGGGGTAATAATACTGCTGGATTCCAGATAGTGTTGTGGGAAAAAATGTTGTTTCTGTCTCTTTCTGTTTTCTGATGGATTTAGCTCAAATCTGGTTTTCTGCAGCTCGTCTGATGTCACTCTCCTCAGGCCCTTGTGATCCTGGTTCCGGTCTTCTTCTTTCCTCTGAGCTGTTTCAGCATTTGACTTATTCTTTCCTTTCCCACTCTCCCGGTTCGTTAAAATCTTCTGATCAAATAAGAAATCACGAGCCATGAAGACCGCCTCGTTGCAATCAACGTAAACTCTTTATTACATCTTCATTTTAACCCAGTGTCACTTGGGGAGATTCCAACC
Source organism: Aphyosemion australe (assembly GCA_006937985.1). NCBI lineage: Eukaryota > Metazoa > Chordata > Actinopteri > Cyprinodontiformes > Nothobranchiidae > Aphyosemion > Aphyosemion australe. The sequence continues at coordinate 13,856 of SSNS01001395.1, read as the reverse complement.
ATCTCCCATCGTATAATGGCGAATCTGAAGTTTCACAGCATGCACACAGATTTTATCCCTTCTGCAGAACCTGGGACCGCCTGGTACCTCCCTTAAAGGTCCTAACTTTCGTATCCCTTGGTAACCGACATATTTATGATATCTGGCTCCAGGAATGAAGCCATCTGGTCTAAACTTTCTCCTGTCTTATCTGTCCCTAGGTCAGATACTTCTCACCTCCCTTTGCACACAGTTTTATGACACCAAAACCAGACCTTCACAGGAGATCAAAACCTTCTCGCTTTTGCTGGAACTCACAGCTTGATGTAAACATGCATAAATCATGGTTAAATGCAGATCAATAAAGAGTGCAAGAATCATATGTGTATCAATGAACCTGGAAAGAAAAGTGATTAACATATTTGATTCACTGGATTCTAAGTTCTAAAATTAAAGGCACAACAGGTAAAAAAATATAATTCCCGACAATAGTGAGTTAGCTGTTTGTTGACTAACTTTTCAATGACTTTAGAGAGGCAAGGCAAGATAGAGATAGGCCTATAACAGCTTAGGTCTGAATGCTCTCCCCCTTTAAAAAGTGGAGTAACAGATGCAAATTTCCAGTCTTGCGGAAATGCACCAGTTTGTATGGACAGGTTAAATAGATGGGTAATAGGTGCAGCAATAACATGTGCTGCAATTTTCAGAAAGAAAGGGTCAAGAGTATCCAGTCCGGCTGGTTTATGAGGATCTAACCTGAGTAACTCGTCAAGTACCTCATCTACCTGAAACAATTGAATGGAGAAACAGGAATTGGTTGCAGGGAGGGAATCATTGCATATAGCTGAATGGAGGTCAGAGACCCCAGAGGTGGGTGAAGCTGTAGCAAAGGCATGACCAGACTTGATAAAGTGATTATTGAAGGAATTTACCATTTTAGTTTTATCTGAGACAACAATGCCCTCAGATTTGATTGCATTTGGCAGGTGTGAGGACTTATTGGTATTTCCCATAGTCTTGACAGTCTGCCAGAACTTTTTGGGGTCAGAACTACTCATCAGAAACTGGTTCTTATAATATTCAGATTTTGCTTTTCTGATTGACTGGGTACATTTGTTCCTTATCGATCTGAAGGATTGCCAGTCCCTGATATTCTTGGATGTCTTTGCTCTTTGCCAAGATTGATGTTTTAGACGAATCAGTTCTGAAAGTTCAGTGTTGATCCAGGGACTGAAACGACTTTTAACTCTGACTTTTTTTAAAGGAGCATGTCTGTCTAAAATCGAGATAAAAGAGTTTTTGAAATGTGACCAAGCATCCTCGACAGTGGGTATGAGGCTAATTCCATGCCATTGTTCTTTTGCCAAGTCACGTAAAAAGGCCTGCTCATTAAAGTTTTTTAGCATTCGCTTTTTGATAATTAGGGGAGGTTGTTTAATGTTAGTACCATTGCGGACACAAGCAGTAATACAATGGTCACTAAGGCTTTGGCAAAAAACTGCAGATGAGTATTTTTTTGGACTGTTGGTGAGAATTATATCAATTAATGTTCCATTATTGAAGTACTTGTAGGTAAAGCTAGTCTGAGATTGCACAATCTGGGAGAGGTTTAAAGAGTCCAGCTGAAGTTGCAGGGAAGTAGACTTTAAGCATGTCCCAGTTCAAATCACCTAACAACAAGAATTCAGAGGAGGTGTAAGGGGCAATGAGTTCACTGAGAGCAGACAGGGCACAGGCTGGGGCAGATGGGGGCCTGTAACAGCCAGCAACAACCAAAGAGTAGTTCTTTGAGAGACAAATTTTCAGTAACAGCAGCTCAAACTGTTTGGGCAAGGATTTAGATAATGTGACTGAGCATTGCAAATTGTCCTTACAGTAAATAGCAACACCCCCACCCTTGGTTGGTCTATCCTGACGAAATACATTATAACCAGGGATGGACACAGCAGAGTCAAGCACTGACTTCTTGAGTCAGGTCTCCGAAATGACTAAAACATCAGGTTTAGCTGTCTGAACATAAACTTTAAGTTCATCTATCTTGGGGAGGAGGCTTCGAATGTTTAAATGCAAAAATCCCAAAGCTTTACGACTGCAGAAGCAATCAAAGGTCATTGTCTGCATACCAGAAGCTAAATTGGTGACAGTAGGGGGAGAAGCTAAAGCAGTGACAGTTAGTAAGGAGGTGTCAGTAGAGGGGGAAGGTAAAGACGTGTTAATAGGGTTTGATAACTGACAATAGGGTTTGTTGACTGGAGAAGTAGAGGCTGGGCCTGGGTTTGGTTGAATGTTCCCAGAGATAAGTAACAATAGCAGAATCATAACCCTCTTTTCAAAAGACATAGGCCCAATCCCAATACTCGCACTTGCACCCTTGCGCCCTTCAATTGCGTGTTCCCGGCCAGGGGTGCGAGTGCGTAGGGTGTCCCAATTCTCAAGTGCGGAAGTTGACCACGCCCCTTTTGCACCCTTGATCCGCACTTCACCCAAGTCCGCAGCGATGCGGACTTTGGTGAAGTGTATTGCCCACAATCCATTGCTGTGTGGGAATTTTGAGAAGGAGGTGGAGCAATGGGTAAAGTGCCTTTTCTGAAAACATGTATTTTCAGGTGAGAAGTTCATTTTAAGACGATTAATGACGTTTATTCATGCTCTGATTGTTTATAAATGTGGACAGCAATTAATTTAAATTTAGTCAAATAATTGTTTGTTTGTGTGTTTGAAAGCTGTTAATAAAGATTTTTTAAAAAGCACAAACAGCGACCGGCATCCCAGCATGTCTCACGATCAATGACGTAATGCTCACTGTTCCAATTCGGCAATTATTTGCACACTTGTGTACTACGCACTCGAAGCCTTACTGCGCACTTCCTCTAAGTGCACTTCACAGAAGGGTGTAGGGCGTAGTGCGAGTATTGAAATAGGGCCTTAGAAGCGGAATGTGTCTCACTCTTTGTGTCAGATATAGTGTCAGGAAAGTCATTTAGAGGTATGATAAAGTTGTAAAGCCATAACACACATTACTTGGACTAAGCCCGATAGTTGAGAGGAAGGAGGAAAGGGGAATGGTGACACTTTATGTCCAAGCATGTACTGCACATGTTCCTCCACAGGGCATAACAAAGGGTGGAGGGGCTGTGCTACAGTCTTGGGACTCATAAGGAACTTTAACAAAATTACAAAATGTTAGCAAACACAGGGTGATCAGTGGTGACATTTTGTGTTTCAAAGGTATATTACAGGTTTATGAATTTAGGTTTAGGAATATGATCCAGCGAAGGTCCTTTGTGTGGTGAAATCCGATTCAGCTTTACGTCCTCTCGAGCCAAACAATCTCCAATTTAGCGGCAAGCAAATCGAAGGCTCCAGGTGGTTGACACAGGCCCGGCCCAGAAGGTCGAACCAGAACCAGCTGGTGCAGCAGGGCCAATCTTTAGTGGCAGGCAAATCCAGGCTCCTGGGGCGGAGTGCACCAGCTGGGCGTAACTTAAGCCAGTCTTAACCCTTACGTCTGACTTAGCTAAGTCAGACGTAAAGAATGGAGATTAGACCGAGTGCACCAACACAAACTAGGACCAGTCTTAGCTGTGTCTGGGCGTATCGTGCGCGTTCACGAGAATACAAGCGTTGCTGTGCTCGTTGCCTAGTAACGTATCGGCCCAAGCAAAGCTGAAAGCGGGAGGCAACTTTCTATTAAATTTAATGACACAAAAACGAAAAAACTAAACTAAAAACTGCTGTTTGGAAGGTGACCACTGCTGCATCAATAACGAGTGACGGCTGAGTGCGTACAGTTGAGGAGAAAAAATAAATAAAAAATCTCCTGTCAAGCGCAAAAAACACCAGTCTGGCAGGATCCTCTTCCCAAAGCTTCGCCATACAGCTCTGTGATTATAGATATTTTTGAAGTGGATTCACCTGCTTTTATTGACCTTTATGGCGTTGTTCAGCGCCCGACGCGCTACCCGATGAGATTCGGGAGGATGAGCGCTGCGCTGCACTCACATCCTCAGCACGAGAACGCTGCATCCAGGAAAATGATCGGAATGGCTCATATGGATTATTATTATTATTATAGACCGTACACAACTCTCTAATAATATAGTGCTTAAACTCACGCACAGGAATAAACAAATTCATTGGCTGCGCTGCAGCCTCGGCGAGTCTCCTCTGTGCGTTCCGTCTGTTGCTTATTTACACGCTCATAAAACAACTCTAGGCCTAGATCTTCCCACTTACGCCTGCTCCACACCAGGCGTAAAAGTTACACCTGGGCGCAGCGGCTGAAGGGCTTACGCCTTAGTGGTGCACTCGTCTTAACAACGAGCTGGACGTAACTTTCAAATCTACGTCGGACTTAAGGTTACGCCCGGACTTACGCCCAGCTGGTGCACTCCGCCCCAGGTGGCTGACACAGGCCTGGCCCAGAAGGTCGAAGCAGAACCCGGCTCTTGGGGGGTGCAGCAGGGCCAATCTCTGGGAGATACAGATGAACCAGGATCCAAGTGGGTGTAGCAGACACAAGCGATCCAGTTCGAAGATGATGGAGAGCACACGTCAGGCTAACAGAGACCAGATAAAGCCAGGCAGAGACCAGAAGAATTCCAGGAAGGGCCAGGTAGAAACCAGCAGGATCCTAGCCGAAATGGTGAAAGATCAGGCCAGCCAAGGTGTCACACAGCAGGCCTTGGTTTACCAGGAATGTGGTCAAACAGGATCTGACTCAGACTGCAGGCCTCACTGTCTCTGCAACAAGGGATGAGGTGGGGAAACAATCCAGGACCATCTGCCAAATTGCATGAATCAAAAACTTCCCAAAAAATATTGAGAATGTTAATTATAACATCCACTTCAAAATTTTCAAAAAATGGAAAGAAAATATTAACTATAAGAGCACACAAACACAAAAACGTATAACAGTCAGGGACCAACAGACAAACAACAGACTGGTAGGGCTGCCATCTTGGATTCTCGATAAAATGCTATGGTGTTCTTCATATTACACCTGCAGTCTGGGGTGGGATCCCAAAGTATGAAATTGATTAAAACTGTCTTGCAGTTTTTGATTGTTTGCTGGGCTTTAGTTGATCGGTGGCTGAGGGGATGGAGGCCATGAGGTAGGAAGGACATGCCAGACAAAGGTAACTGTTTGAGAGACCTACAGGGATGAAGATACAACATTTTCTTCCCTCTGCATCAAAAGGAAGCGTCTCCAGGCCTTTCAACGTTGACTTAAAGGTGTCCTAGAATTTAAACACACATTTAACTTGTTGTTGAATAAAGGCAGCTTGGGGAGTCAGATGTACCAAACGGCCTGACGTCTCCGACCTGCTTTCCAGTGTAAATTAGTAACGTTGTAATGGCTACAGAGAAACGGTTCGTTCTGAGAAAAGCTGGTTTAACACATCAGAAGCGAGAGAACCCACGCGTGCACAGGGAGAACATGCAAACTCCATGCAGAGACCCCAGGCGAGGATAAGAACCCAGGACTTTCTTGCTGCAAGGCAACAGTGCTAACCACTGCTCCACTGTGCAGCCATACACTTAAATTAGCATGTCCCAACCCACTTTAACGTCAGCAACATTGGTGGCGGTAATGCTAACCGCAGAACAATACTAGCCAAAGCTACTGTTAACATAAGCACAGGCCACTGCTAACGCTAAGCGAGAGCTACTGCTATTGCTAGCCCAAGCTACTGCTAACGTTAGCCTGAGCTACTGCTAATGCTAGCCTGAACTACTGCTAACATCCTTGTTGAAATGAGGGGAAAACATTGAAGACGAATGTTGGAGCTCTCACATTCCAGGATGTACTGGAAATATAGACTTTCAATGAATGCCAGATAGATCCACAGCTTGAGGTCCTCTTCATCCACCATCAGCTGGTGTCTCACTACAACTCTTGGCAGCTAGTTAGATATACAAAATTGCAAGAAAAAAAGCTAAATTTTAATTTGTAATCAAATGAAATTGGTACATAAAATACGACAACTTCTATAAATGGCCGGGTCATTCCATGCAGCTGTCATGCAGATGTTCTTGTTGCCATTTTTGTCGCAACATTTTTTTATGTTTTCATGGAAACATCTTGTTCATGTCCCTCATGCAACAAAACAAGTGGAGAATATGTGCCCTGTGTGGTGCATGTGTGCGTTTTCTGAAGGAACTGAAAAGTGAACACACAAATTCAAGCTTGGGCTTGACATGAAAACATAGAAACAAACACACACACACACACACATGCACATATAAACACATGCTCCGAGTAGCCCCTCAGTAGTACAGATAGGATGTTGGCCCCCCTGCAGCATTACCTGCAGCCATGTCAGAGGGCACCATTAAAATTCAGCATGCTTCCACCAACTCTCCAAGGCCTTCCAATGACCCAGGAAGTGTTTTAACATTCATCTCACACACCGACAACAGCTCACACAGCCCATCCACGTCCTCAGCTCACTCTCTGCACAAAACAGTTTTAGAAATTCAAGGGATTTTGTATTAGCCTATTAAAAAGATAGATTTTGTTTTTAGCCAAAGGCACTTCTCTTTGTGCATCTGTTCACATCTTTCTCGTTGAATAAATTGATCCCTGCAGCTTCTTTTCCTGAATAAATCTTCATATTTTTCTATAAATCTGCACTGGTTAAAATGCTGTTTCTTACATTTTAATTTGCACCAGAGCAAATGTAAATAACAGATGTTTAATAAGCGGTTTGGGTGTGTTTTATTACCGTATAGCTGTTTGTTTGCTTG
>SSNS01001394.1:0-23222 GCA_006937985.1 Aphyosemion australe | reverse complement strand
ATTTTGTGCTTTTTTTGTATTTCAGATACTTTTTAACACGAACAAACTTGTCCCTCATTCTCCTCCACCTCTTCGTGCACTCACCACCTCTAAACCCACGTTTACCGTCATTTCCGTCCACGAATAAAACGCTTGTTGCATATCTTTATAGTCCTCCAGCCACGGGACCACACTGTGCGTTTTTCGGCCGTCTCACACGACTGTTCATGTCACACTGTGAGAACTCCAGAAAGGTGCCACACTGAACGGCGCAACCTTTCAGTGAGCCAGACTGCACGACGTCTCGCTCCAAGAGGACATGCTATGTCACGAGCGCAACCCCCAAAAAGCATACGTTACAGATAAGCAATACAACGCTAAAAGAGAAAAAAGCACTTTTAGTGCCAGCTCATGACCCAGCTCATCTTCCTCAAAGAGGAAGAATTGATCCGCTACATATTTTCAAAACCTGCATGGCCTCAGACTCCAGCTGCACGTCTCCTTTTCCCGTCTTCCAGCTAAACAGCTGATCTGTCTGCTGGACATCCATCCTTCTCATCCTCCTTTATGCATAAAAAAACACTAAACTACAGGGAAGTAACTATCTATCTGCCACAAATCGCTCCAATATCTAAAGTTTTGCCGTCAATATCTGTCTCAGTGTTTTCTCCGCTCAGTGACGTGCATCAGCGTTCCTTTTGACACCTGCTGTCAGATCACGCAGCAGCCATCCTCTGTCCCTCAGCAACAAAACGCTACTGAACCCATTCTTAGTTTAATTATTTTAATATGACTCCGGTTTTATTTGGGCTATTAGCAAAAATAAAATCTGGTGTGTAGTTTATAATCCGCATTTTAAGCATAAGTTGAAACGGAAACTCAGCGAGGCGGAGTCTTGTTGCTGCGGCGTCCCAAAGGTGTGTTTTCATTGGTCAACAGCAGACAGGAGTCGTAGGTTTTCAAGCAGTGCTGAAGACTGTTGGAGGCTTTCTTTCTAATAACGAGACTCGTATCAATGCCTATGCTACACGTAGGCTATGATTCACCTGGACATAACGAGTTGAGCGCAGCTGAGCTTTTCTTTTCAGCACCCCCTGCTGAAAATATGTTCCCGCGGCTATGGGCTAAGCCCCGGGTGAATAGAATGTCTGGCTCCGCCTCTGCATCGGACTACCTCAGACCTCTTTATGCTGCCTACAACTGGTGCACAACATGGCGGCTTGACTCAACTCTCGTAGGCGTGACCATATCACTCCAATACGATATAGCTTACAACTCTGACAATGACATACACGCTGTCTAAACGTTACTTTCTTTTTGCATCTTACTAAAACCTTTGGACTCACCCGAGTGCTCCAGCTCTCCCGCTTTTCTGAAAGCCCATCACCTGTAGAGCACCAACCCATGAGTGCTTTATTCTACCAGAATATTCAGGGCAATGGTGGAGGAGTTATGTGGCCGGAGGGACTGGTGGCGCCTGTGTTCAGAAGCCTCGCCTCTGTCAGTGCGCCCCAGGGCAGGTGTGGCTACACTGTAGCTCATCATCACCATGAGCGTGTGAATGTGTGTGTGAATGGATGGATAATTCACTGTAGTGTAAAGCGCTTTGGAGTCCTCTGACTCTGAAAGGCGCTATACAAGTGCAGGTCATTTATCATTTATCATATTCCATGATATACTGTGGTCCCTTGCTATAACACGGTTCACCTTTTGCAGCATTGCAGTTTTGCATGCTTGTTTTTTTTTTACAGCACATTGTGTTCTGCGTCCACAGGTACGAAGGTTTGGACTTTGAGTGTTTAAACAAGAGAGAAAAGTGTATGTTAATGCCTGTCTGAGAAAAGTGTATAAAGTGTTTATTGAAGGGTTTACAGCCTTAAAACATGGTGGCGGGGGTTGGGAGGAGCACGTCTGCTGTGCCATGGCTGGAGTGCATTAGTAATCAGCTTTTCTGCATCTTTATATACAGGAGGAGGAGACAAGAGTCTCTACAACACGACGACGAGAGCCTGAAACACTGGAGTAAGTGTGTGCAAATAAAACGGTTCACCCATGCACGCATGCTGGAAATAAAACTGTTGAGAAACGGACATTCTGATGTGTTTTCGAGTGTGTGACCCCAATAGTAGCTGCCTACGCTACGAACATCTATAATAATGGTGAGAAAGGAAGCTGACTACTCTGTGGATTTCGCCTACAGTGGGTTATTTTTAGGTCATAACTCCCGTGATAAACAAGGGACTGTACCTTACGCTGGCTCCCCGTTCAATTCTGCATTCAGTTCAAGATCATACCATTTGTTTTTTGTTGGGTTCATGGTCTTGCTCCTCGTTATTGGAGTGACCTGCTGACCCCTCATCAGCCAAACACAGCTTTATGCTCCTGGGATCTGCACCTGCTGGTGGTCCCACAGTGGAGGGACCAAAGCTCTGGAAGGTCTGCTTCTAGAAATGTGCTCCACCAGGGATCTCCCTGTTTAAGGCCAAACTGAATCACCAGCTGTTCAGGTTGGCTTTTGACTGCTGAGAAATGACGTCACTGTGGTGATAACTTGGTTTTTATTTGTTGCTCGTTTCTGCGTTTTTACACCAAACTCTGGTTTTATCCTTGTTCAGCACCTTGTTCAATCTTTGGATGTTGTAAAGTACTTTTATAAATACAGTTTTGATTGATTGATTGACGTGATTGGACCAACCCTGAAGAAGACATTAACCAATAAGACACGCCCATGTTAACGGGTCAGAGGTTCCGACGTAAACCTTTTTGCTGACGTTTGCATTTAAAATGTGATCAGCCTGCTGATCTGCTGGTTTACAGCCGCTTACAGGTTAAATAAAAATTACAATAGAATTCAGCTTTATTGTTGTTGCACATGTCACAAGTACAAAGCAGTTTGGATTGGTGGACGGAGCTGGTGCAGCCATATGTCCCTGCTCGAATGCTCCGCTGCGAGAGCCGGTTGCTGCTGGTGGCTCCTAGAGCTTGGCTAAAGACCAGAGGGGATAGGGCGTTACTTGTTGGTTTTAACTGTCTTTGTTGATTTGATCAGTTTTAATGTGTTACTGTGCAGCACTTTGGTGGCATGCATCATGCCTGTAAGGGGCTCTATAAATAAAGATGATGAGTTTGCATCCATCCAGAAGTGCCTAGCAAGAATATAGATGTATACAGTCCATGATTCTACTGTTTGTTTGAGGGAACAGTCCAGGGGCGGAGCTATGGGCGGGCCTGAATGGGCACAGGCTATAGCAACACCAGGATTTAGCCAAGCAACTGCTTAGCAACCCCAGTTATGTTGTAACAACAATTACAATATAAAATTATTCGTTTAATGAATGCGCACTTTTTTCACCGTGTAATAAAGACATAAACTTTTATATCTGGTATTAATTATGATCATAAGAATAAACTTTCCAGTTATTTTGCTCATTGGAGTTGTAATTTGGTCTTTTATATAAAAAAGTGAATTTGCAACTGCTTACTGACACTAAGCAACATTTACAGTTTTTTACAGACGCTAGGACACATTTCTCAATACTTAGGTCACATTTGCAAAACTCTTCACACAGTGAGCACAACAGAAGTCTATGTGGGCTAAACTGAGGATCAATTATCATTGTTTTGGCACAAAATGCATTCAATGACTACATCTCTCAAATGTCATGAATTCTTTTCTCACTCAGACACAACAACTGCCAAAACTCTTTGTACCAACAGAACATTTTGCACGTGCTTACATCCTGTTTACAAAACTGTTAAACTTATGTTCAAAACAATAACATGATGCAAAACTGAATAAGAGCAACATTCAACAGCAATATTTTATTGTAACATATTTTAAATGTAAAAATGCAGTTTAACCAGCCACAGCTGATTCTCATAGATGAACATCTGCAGGTGTTACTCTTTCTATTTCATTACAAAAGGAGACAACTGCTGAATAGGTTTGTATTGTGATGTAAACATGGACCCAGCCAGAATAGAGAAGTGGCTGAAAGAGGAAGAAGAGAGGGTGTAGAGGGCGAGGAGTACGTATGCGTGGTGGAAGAAGAATACGAGGAAGATCAAGAGCTGTAGTCTCAGATGAGATCAGAGCTACTGTAAGTGATCATGTCGAACAGGGGTTCCCATTACTGTAAGGACCCCCTTGCCCATGTCCAAGAAGAGTTTTGCAAACGTGGCCTAAGTATTGAGAAATGTGTCCTAGTGTCTGTAAAAAACTATAAGCTACTGCAGAGAAAATATCCTGATGCCATCCCTGCCACTCACCCAGTGAGGTTCATGAGTTTTTTCTATATAATTTTATTTTTTTCATAATTTGATTGGGTCTGTCATTGTGTTTTTTACATTCTTCAACATTTAGAATTTAACAACCTACACAAGAAACAAAAACTAACTTCATCTGTCACAACTGACATCTGGCGACTCTCGAGTTCGACACTGAAAGGAGGATTGTATCAACACACAGTCAGTGTCTTGATGCAATCTGCTGGGTCCCTTATATAGGAAACTTTTTTACTGATTGGCTTAATGAACTGAACTGTATTGTAATGTTTACTTTGTGAAGAGCCTTGAGACGACTCTTGTCGTGATTTGGCGCTATAGAAATAAACTGAATTGAATTGAATTGAAAGCGGGTTATTACTGGTGGCTACTGGAGCAGGTGGATATAGCGGTTGAGCAATGGCTTAACAGTTATATTACGTCCCCCAGGAGTGATGAGGAGAGGGAGTAATAAAAAGGGGTGTAAGGCAGTGAACAGAAACAGAGTCCATGTGTTGCTACTTGAGGATTTTATTGAACAAACCCCAGCTTAGCCTCCCAATCTGAGGGAGAAAACACCCAAAAGTCAAGGGGTGAGACTAAGTAACCAAAAACGTCTGCCCAGAAGGAGCAGGGAGATAAACTAAACACAGCCACACTCTAAATCCTAAAACTCCAAAAGGAGCAGTCTCTCTTAACAAAGACGCTCAGAAACAAAAAGGAGGAGGTTAGGCCTCTTCAGTAGACGTCTAAACACAGAGTAATTAAAACTGGAAACGTCTCGGAGGTGCCTGCGACAAACATGAGCGAAGTAAATCAAATGCCATTGCACTAACAAAATTAGCATCATTCAGGGGGAGCCACAAAGTCGTGGGACAGTGTTGAACCAGCTGCACGGTGATGCGCCAGCATTTGTGGAGAGAAACCGGGGACATGTCAAGGTTGTCCTGGACATTGCTGTGTTGTGTGACAAGCTTGAAATCCCACTTAGGGGCCACAGACAGGGGCGCAACTACCTACTTTTGGAGGGGTATGCAGACACAAAATGCCCCCCCCCCCCCCCCGTGCGCATGCGCAACTGCCCCCCACCAGCTATTATACCCTACCACAAGGTGTGCACCAGCACCAAAAAGCAGACATGAAAAGAGGTCAGGAAAGATAAGTCTCAGGGGGTGTGGGGGCATGCTCCTGGAAGAAAATTTTGGACATTTTATATATAAAAGCATCATTTAATCCATTTTGAACACCGACTACAGCAAAATCCAGTGATGCATCTGCTCAGTACCACATGAACTGATGTCACCAAAAGAACCAATCAGCTGGCAGAGCTCACTGCTGAATGTGTGAGTGTGCAGAACTTACAAAACTACACAACGCTCACGACAATTTAAGGAACAAAGTAGAATGAAGCTGCAGGGCTTTAGGCCCAGGGCAGAGTTTAATGACTCAGACCGACCCACCTTAGATCCTGACCTGTTATTATTATCATGTATCCTTTACATCAGTCAGAATATTCTGTTCAGATGTTCACATCCACACCTTAAAAATGAAATGAAATCATTATTAAAATTAAAAATGATTAATATTCCTTTTTCATGAAAAGATTAGGTATGTGTGAACACCTTTATATTATTATTGTCCAGCTGAAGCAGACATTTGCTTATTTCTAACAGAGCTGAGCTGTGGGAGAAAATATTCAGGCTTATTTCATCTTATTTTCTATCACCTGTGTGTTTGATGTATTTATTAACCTGCTATTAACTATAAAATGATAGATAACAGGTCACTAGAATCATTTGGGCATAGAACGTGTTTGTAATGAACTAAAGCTTGTTCAGCAGCTCACCTGTTCCTTTTACACCTTGAGGATAAATCCTCTCATCAGCAGCAGGTGATCAACAGAGTGTTGTGACTGAACACCGGACCGAAAACCCAAAAAGACTAAAGACACCGACCTCAGACCGGCCCGCCGGGAGTTTACCCGGTGGGGACCTGATTATTCCCGTTAGACAGGAGCTGCTCATCACGTAACGTTACTCTCATGGTGACATCAGAGCTTGGCTCCGCTGGAGCTTATTAACGCGACTAGATTCTACAACGTTTTCATGAATAAACACACAGCTTAATAGATCTGTGGCTTGTGTAGAAAACCGTCCACACCTTCAACCGCGCTCCAGCACGTAGTGGGGTCGCGCGCCAACAGTGTGTGTGTGTGGGGGGGGGGGGAATACGGAGGGGCGCCTTAGCGCCTAATCACCAGCGTGTTTATTAATGATATAGTTCGCAGATACACACGGACAAGTACACACCTGTTATGCAGACTAAAAATATTTTTTGCATCATCACTTTGGCGCCCCCTCCAGCCTGGCGCCCCTATGCGCCGCATACACTGCATACCCACTTTTTGCGCCACTGGCCACAGACAAACGGAGGATGTGCTTAACAAGGGTAAGGTTTTTGGAGCTTTTAAAGTTTGTTTCAAAATATGCACCACAACTTGGAAACCGACTGAAGGAACTGCCCCGAAATGCCATTGATGAGCCATCAGGGTCAGGATGAGCTGCTGGAGGCTGCAGCATCAATCCTGCTTTGTAAAATGAAGGCTGCACTGCATGGACAATATTTAGCTGTACTTGCAGATGAGTATAAAGATCTGGCGACATGAGAGTTAGTTGCTGTTTGTGTCAGATTCATTCATGGAGGAGTGATCAAACAGCGAGCAGAGGGCTTTGGCCAGGCTGTAGATTTGTCTGCTAAGGGAATATCACAGAAGATCCTGGAGGTCCTTCATCCACTTGAACTGGATCCTACTCTCTGTGTTGGTGGAGCATCTGTTATGTTGGGGCATGGGGGGGGTGTTCAAGTTATCCTGAAAGAACATTTCCTAAAAGCCGTTTATGTACATTGTAACTCTCATCGGCTTAATTAAGTGCTGTGCAGTGCAGCCAAAGAGTCCAGACATGTCAGCACCTTTTCTGACGTGAATCAAATACACAGTTTCTTCATGGGGGCACAGCGGCACGCTCGGTTTATGGAGATCCAAAAGGAGATGAACCCTGACCGTCAGAGCATGGAACTGGAGTGACACCAGGTGGAGCTCAAAATCTGGGTCCGTACACAAGCCACGGACATTGTTGGATGTGCTGCTGGAGGCTCTAGCTGAATGTGCAGGAATGAGTGGACAAACTAAAATAGAAGCAGAGCAAAAGTTTGTTTTCATGCTCCTTGTATTATGCAAACTCTTTGACAACAGTGATTTTTCAACAAAGGGACTGCAGAGCTCAACTCTTTGTGTAGCAGACTGCAGCTCACTTGTAGAAACGCTGAAAGCCACAAATGCGACTTTCCAGAATGACTCAGATGGCGACTTTGAAAAAGTCCTGAGACAGACCGAAGAATTAATGGAAAAGCATGAGATAGCTAACTGGGATGTGGCTGCATCTCGTGGTGCAAGCTGCCTTGCCACAACACTGGGGAAAACATCGGCTATCAAAAGTGGCAATGTTTTAAAATCTGTGTGGAACTGTGTTCTGGGCAGGCAGATATTAGAGTTTAACCGCAGATTTAAAGAGGACACATACGGAGTCATGCGAGCATCGGCCTCTTTTACTCCTGGATCTAACACTTTTGGCAACAAAAGATGTGTTTGCATTTGCCGGAACTTCAGGTCCAACAAGTGTGGGACGGGGAAAAGGGAGTTTAGTAACAGCTGTGGGGGAATGCCGCCGTGTTTTCTGGTGTCTGGAGTTTCATTTTAAGCGTGATTGGTGCTTATTTTCATTTGCTTCCATTCTGCTTCACCAGCAACTACTACTGCCGGTTGTTTTGGACGTCTGCTGATGTCATTTCCTACTGAGTTACAACCAATCAGCATAAGTTAACCAAAGGTTCTGCTCAGCGACTCCACCGGGCCATTCCGAGTACCTACCCCTGATCAGGTACTCAGAAGGTTCCTGAAAACGGCCGTTCGGCTGGCCCGGTCAAGTGGAGACACGCACATGTCAGGAACTTCCTGTAAATTTACCCAGAAGTTCCAATAATGAAAATGCACCTAAAGACACTTTAAAGGCTCCAGGTGACTTGTGTGGGATTGAAATACCTGATCCAGAACGTACAGTGTTCACTCAACACATCAGAGGGAAAATGGACCGTGACAGCTTCCCCACACTGAGGGAAACATTGGACAGCTGCCCCTCTAACATTTTCCCAATATGACCAGTCTGTTGCGGGCAGTGTTGGGGAAGTTACTCAAAAATAGTAACATATTACATATTACTTTTCCAAAAAGTAATATATTACACTACTTAGTTACTTACTTCATGAATTAACTTAATTACACTACTTTCTAATTACTTTTGCACCCAGAAAGTAACCTGCAATATTGTTTTCATTCAATAATAGCAAGCACTAACCACAGTGCTACATAAGTATGGAACTCCTAAGTATTCAAAATTAAATAAATAAGACATTATGAAATAAATATCAACATGAATAAATACTAGACAATTATGTAATCTGACAATGAAATTGTGAAATAACAGATTGTTACGTAAAATCTAAGCTCAATATTATGAAATAATTTTCATTTTTCTATTAAAATGTGTTTATTAAAATAACATTTTATTTCAAGTCATTTTTTCATAATAATCCAAATTATTTTTGAGGTGTTTTTATTTAATTCTTTCAGTTTTTATTACATAACGTCTTTTTAACTAAGTCAGCTTTTATTTCATAATAGTGTTTTTTCCATGGCTGATTTATTACAGCAGAACGTCTCAGTCAGTCAGTCAAGCCAGTGGGTGTGGCCTGCAACACCATTGGCTAATCCTTAAAGATCGATTAGTTTTCCTGCCTATCTGCTCCCTGAACGGTGACGTCATCGCCAGCGCGCGATAGTTTGCCGACAGAAAGTGAAGTGAATGTTTTACTGAGCGGCGCCACGAGAACAAAAACAAGAGTTTCTTTGGAGGACCGAAGATTGTTGTCCGCAGAGGTGAGAAAAATAAAAAGGTCTCAGAACAACGTAGGAAGAAGATGGAGCTAGACCTGCGGTCGGGAGGAGCAGAACCTGTAAATGGCCGTGTCTGCAGCAGCAACCACTTTGTCAAAGGTATGTTAGCTAGCTAGCTTTGTTTAAATAGCATCACGTTGTTGTTAAATGTAGTCTAATATGGACGTCACTGGGACTTTTTAGGCTGGGCCTCGAGCAGAGGATGGAGCTGAAGGAGGACAACAGACAGTCAGAATGAGCAGAGGCCATGTTGGGTCTTCAGCAGAGAAGCTAGTGGAGAGCTTCGACCTGAAGCAGACAGCTGACAGCCCTCAACCAGAGTGCATCAGTGGGAATGAGACTATAAATGATCAAGGTAAGTTTGTACTAAGAGGTGTAACCTGCAGAGGAGGGTAAAGTAGCCTAAGGAGCTGCTACTTAAAGATAAAATTACTCAAAACTAAAAATTAGTCTCCTACCAAACACAGGAGTTCATTAAGTCTGTTGAGAATTGAACAAATGTATTAAAAATTTAAATGCATAGACATATGTTTTGAAGCTTTTCCAAAATGAAGAGAATGTCTCCTTATTTAATAAATTGCTACACATCATTTGGCCTGAGAGCCTGACAGAGTTTCAGCTTTTAAGCCTCTCAAGTGTTTTTAATAACAAAAAGGTTTTGTAGACAACCTGTTTTATTGGACCAGACAACTTGCTTGTTAGTAAAAAGATAAAATTTCACCTGATTCATATTCATGAATGAACTAACTATGCTCCCTACTGCAGGCTCTGCAGATGCCAGACTGAGCTTATGATGGATGACATCGAGAAGATGGAGGATGTTCAGAACAACAGAGCTGGGGGATCTGCAGACCACAGCGCTGGACCCACTGTTTAACCAGGGCTCCTTTGGAAACAACAAGACCAAGTTCTACACAGGGCTCCCTAACTTTTTAGTTTAAAGGCAGATTTCTGAGCTGTGAGCCCTACATCACCTGTGTCTGTGTTGTCTATGTTTGAGCAGCTCAGTTTAGTTTTGATGAGGTTGTGACTAAATCTCCCATTGAAAGATTTCGTTTTCAGGGTCCAGATTTCTCTGTCCTCTGCTTCCAGAGTTTGTCATAAAGCAGTTTTCAGACCTCATGAAAGGTTAGAAATTCAAATCAAGTAGCCAGATCATGTTGGTCAGGAGCTCCTGTTTGTCTCACAGGAGACAGAAGGGAAGGAGTACTGTCCATGACCTGATGGAGTAGTGATGACACACATCAGGCAGTAAATAGTACTTTCCTGTAATGGTCCAATTATGTGTGTCTGTTACAGAATTATTCCAGTTTTTTATCACTATATGTTCTCACAGTTGTTTAAATAATTAGTCAGAAATCTAATCTTGTAAATAAACATTTGTGTTATTCTGTCTCTGAATCACATTCACCATTTTTATTAATTTTCCAATTTGTGTAACTTAATGTACATTAAGACACTTGGTGCTCTCACAGCATATGAACATACGGTAAATAATGAGCTTAATAACTAGTATGTACGGCAAATAGTAAAACATCCAGGACTCAAATACCACACTCAGGTCTTTACTATTCAACATGGGATCCTGTGTCATACAGAAGTATTGATAACAGCCATAAATCACACGGCCCACTCCTAAGAGTGCCTGGATGTAAGTTCATTCCTTTAATCACATTTCAAATGTAGGTTTGTAACTTTGTTCCAGTATTTCTGGAAGTAAACTGTGTCTAAAAGACTCAACTAGGAGTTCCATCATCCCAAAATTTAAGATCAGGCAAAATCCTTTCAACAAAAATGTCATTGTGGTTCCACACCAAAGTCACAGTCCTCTACTTCTACGATGTGGAGCTGAGGATGAACATAGAAGGTAGTAGTCATGATGACTCTGGTCCAGCATGACTTCATCTCCTTCATCGAGGAGGCAGAAGCCCTTTCTCCCTTTAGTGTGGACACTAAAATCATGATAAAAACATGTAAATAACAGATTATTATATTTCTGCTCAGTTCACTGATTCTTATAAAAGTACACATATATGGCTCCAGCAGTTACTGTCATTTTTAAACCTCAAATGCAATCAACAACAATATTAGACAACAGTAAAATACTTAAATATTTAGATGCATTGATTAAGGAGTATATAGTTATGAAAGGAAACATCTGGAACATGCAGTAGTGCTAACACTAAGTCACTGACCCTGTCATGCAGCTGCAGTGACTTCTCCATCCTCCTTCACAATAATCCAGGTCTTCAGAGGTGTTTCCCTTGATCTCTGAGAGAGGTTTACCTTTAGACATAAACGACTGTCAGGCTTACGATGTCATGAAGGTGTGTAAGATGTTTGTTTACGTTATAGCCGCTACTGCTAGCTGTTAGCATCTTGTCCCATAAAACAGGAAAAAAACAAACACTCACCCTGACGAGGACCAAGCAGCAATCATCACGGAGCCGTTTGGTACCGAGTTGTGGGTCCACCCGCTGACAAAAAAGTTAAATGCCTCCAAACTTTTAAATGTGTTCATCTGTTGTCTCGTGTAGAAGAATGCTGAAGGACCAGCGGTGGTCTCATATCAACAGCCTCGACTGTTGGTAAAAATCCCGGTTCAGTTGAAAACTCACTAATGCTCGTGATATACGGGTCACGTCCAGCACATCTGTTGATTAAATCCGTGAACCTTTGTCTGGAAACTGGGTCTAAAGCCGAGTAATACGGACTTTGCTGCGGTTTCCTCCATTGTCTGTCTGTACAGTTGAAACTATCATGTGTGATTGCTTTTGTCTGACTGAATGAGCAGCCAATCACAAACTAGCCCCGCCCTGTTTGTCTTGACTGACTGACTGAGCCGTTCTGCTGTAAATTCTCATTATGAAATAAATCAGCCATGGAAAAAACACTATTATGAAATGAAAGCTGACTTTGTTAAAAAGACGTTATGTAATAAAAACTGAAAGAATTAAATAAAAATGCCTCAATAATATTTTGGATTATTATGTAAAAATGACTTGAAATAAAATGTTATTTTAATAAACACTTTTTTTTTGAATAATGAAAATTATTTCATAATATTGAGCTTAGATTTAACATAACAATCTGTTATTTCACAATTTCATTGTCAGATTACATAATTGTCTAGTATTTATTCATGTTGATGTCTTATTTATTTATTTAATTTTGAATACTTTGGAGTTCCATACATAAGCACCTTGAAAAATGCTATCATAACCTCAAGGTACACAGTATCAAAATATTTTGCTTACAATGTTTACACAAACTGTTTTTGTCCTTTCTTGCAACAAAGGAAAAGTAATATGCATAATTCCATCCATCCATTTTCTGCCGCTTATCCGGAGTCGGGTCGCGGGGGCAGCAGCCTAAGGAGGGAAGCCCAGACCTCCCTCTCCCCAGCCACTTGGGCCAGCTCCTCCGGGGGAATCCCAAGGCATTCCCAGGCCAGCTGAGAGACATAGTCTCCTCCTGGTTGGACGTGCCCGGAAAACCTCACTAGGGAGGCGTCCAGGAGGCATCCTAACCAGATGCCCGAGCCACCTCAACTGACTCCTCTCGACGTGGAGGAGCAGCGGGTCTACTCCGAGCCCCTCCCGGATGACCGAGCTTCTCACCCTATCTCTAAGGGAGAGTCCAGACACCCTGCGGAGAAAACTCATTTCAGCCGCTTGTATCCGCGATCTCGTTCTTTCAGTCACTACCCAAAGCTCGTGACAATAGGTGAGGTTAGGAACGTAGATCAACCGGTAAATCGAGAGCTTCGCCTTTCGGCTCAGCTCTCTCTTCACCACGACAGACCGGTACAACGCCCGCATCACTGCAGATGCAGCACCAATCCGCCTGTCGATCTCACGCTCCACCCTTCCCTCACTCGTGAACAAGACCCCGAGATACTTAAACTCCTCCACTTGGAGCAGGACCTCGTCCCTGACCTGGAGAAGGCATTCTACCCTTTTCCGACTCAAGACCATGGTCTCGGATTTAGAGGAGCTGATTCTCATCCCAGCTGCTTCACACCCGGCTGTGAACTGCTCCAGCGAAAGCCGGAGATCACGTTCTGACGAAGCCAACAGGACCACATCATCTGCAAAAAGCATAGACCTGATCCTTAGGCCACCAAAACGGATCCCCTCACCACCTTGGCTGCACCTAGAAATCCTGTCCATAAAAGTTATGAACAGAATCGGCGACAAAGGGCAGCCTTGGCGGAGTCCAACTCTCACCGGAAACGAGCCCGACTTACTGCCGGCAATATATATATGGAAGTATGCAAAATATGCATACTTCCATCCGTAAAAAGTCGCCTTGCCCTCCATCGCCTCTGCCATGTTGCTCTTTTCCCGTTTCTCCGTTTGTGATTGTCCACGTAACCTTGCAACATCATCACGTATAAAAAAAAGCGTTCTCCGAGTTCTCCTTGGAGGAGAGAGCGAGAGACAAGCCTAGTTGATTGTAACGCAAGAAACGAATGTTGGTTTCTCTTTGTAACAAGTAATATATTACAGAAATATCATAAGTAATGCATTACATTACTGCGTTACCAATAAATGTAATTACTGTAATGCATTACAAAGTAATGAGTTACACCCAACACTGGTTGCGGGCCATCATAACGCTCCCTAACCCTAACCCCTTAACCTCCTGCAGCGTAGAGACACTTTTCTCCACAACAAACAGGATCCAGATGCACCTGAGATCAGCCATGCTGACTGGACGCCTAAAAAACATAACAGTTTTGTCATTTGAAAAATAAATGACTGACAGTTCAAATTATGATGATGTGGCAAGGTGGAGAAACAAGGGCCTGGGCGGGATTCGATCCCCAGACTCCTGGGTGATAGTCATGTGCGCTAACCAGTCAGCCAAATGGATATCCCCATGGCCAAGCAGCCAGGGTGCATGACCAATCGGGATAGTGACAGGATGCTCACACTGTCACAATGACATAACGCCTTTAACTCAAAGCCCAGAAGACTCCTGCTTGTGTAAAGACTGCCGGTAAGACAGTGTTTTCCCTCTTTTTTATTTTATTATTTTTTTCAGTGTACTCTGGTCTGCAGTGGCATATTTGTGGGAGTTCCAAACCTATTCGATGTTTGATATTTCAATGTCAATAGCAGCGCTGTCCTGAGAGTTCTGCACATTTAAGAGCAGAGCAGCTCTGTCTCCGATGCAGAAGTGTGTGCTGTTAGTCTTGTGGCATTCCTAGCTGGGTGGTGAGACCGACCGTTAACATTTAAACTCCAACAACGCCACCTTGGGAATTGCACCCAAGGAATTCCTTTAAACTCTTCACAAGACACGTAGATTCATTTTTGCACAGGACGTTGAGAGTCATGGTTAGGGTGGTTCAAAATAATTTATTACAATAAAAATGAATCTCTGCTGTACTGATCTTAATTATCCGGACTTACCAGTGGGGTGGGGGCCCACCACAGGCCAGTGGCACTCCACCCACCACCATGTCACCCACTGTGACCCCCCCCACACACACACACACACGGTGCTGCAAACCAAAAAGACACAGAAAACTGGAGGTGCCACCGCTGCAGGGAGACCGTCACACCCACCGGAAGCCCAGCTGAAATAAAAACAGAATAAATAGTTAAAACATGAACGATAATTAAAAGCCCAACGTGACATCTTCTACCCCCCCCCCAAAAGTTCTCCAGTGCGTTGGAGGCTCCTCCAGGCGCTCCCGCGCCATCGCTGTGGCTGCGTTGACCCAGGGGTCAGTAAGCTTCCACTGGCAGCTCTGTGGGCTTTGCTCCAGGCCAGACAGAAATGTGGGGACTCCTCCAGTTAGTGTCCATCTGTGCGTTATACTTCTCACTCACTCCAGGCCAGAGGAGCAAGCAAGAGATCTGCCCCCGTCCAGGCTATAGCCAGGTACGGCGCCCACCAGCATCCTTTTTCCCTTGGCTCCGAACCACGCACAGGACATCACCGGCCGCTCCACCTGAGGGCAGACAGGAAAGCCCCAAACTCCTCCACCCTCTTAGTCTGGTGGAGGGGCAGCCATTAGTCATTCCATCACACCTGCCCTGGTGAGCCTTTTAAAGGAGGCTGCCACGTACCTGATTGGCTGACCCCAATCAGGTAAGTGGCAGCAGGTGGAGCACTCCACCCTGCCACAGTCTAGTAAACAGAAAAGTCTCTTTGAACAGCAGCAAAACAATAAAGCATCGTAATGAGATCTCTCTCGTCTTTCCTCTTTTTCTCCTTCGGTCCTTACAATTGAATCCATGGAATACCTGTGAGTAACAGTGAGTAGGTGTAGACCGATATATCAAAGACATTATATCACACTACATGATAAGACAACCACTTTCATGGATTTCTGAAACATCATACATAATTCCTGAAAGGGGGAAACTCTGGATTGCTGCTGTGATGTGGTCAGATATCAGAAAGCAGAGTTCAGGAACGTGATAGCTGTAGGAAGAAGCTGTTCTGGTACCTGGTGGTCCTGGTCTGGAGGCTCCTGTAGCGCCCCCCAGAGGGCAGGAGGGTGAAGAGTCAGTGTGCTGGATGATTGGGGTCTTTGATGATTTTCCCAGCCCTTTTCAGACACTGATTCCTGTAGACGTCCTCTATAGCAGGAAGTGATGCTCCAGTGGTGCACTGGGCAGCTTTCACCACCTTCTGCAGAGCCTTGGAAGCCTTGGATGCTCTCGATGGTGCAACGATAGTTCACCAGGATATCTGAGGACAGATGGTTCCTCCTCAGAGTCCTCAAAAAGAAAAGGCGCTGGTGTTCCAGGGATTCTCCACTTTATTTTAATTTGACACAGAGGCAAAAATAGTTTATAAAACTCTATTTACTATATTTCTACTAATGATGGTACAAGACAACTTATGATAAATGATGGTTTACAGCACTAGACTGAGGCAATGAATGAGTGATGGTGAATTATTAAAATCTGTCTTAGGAATAATGCCTGGGTTATAACATAAATCTGGCTGAATGTTTATGGTTTAACAAGTTATCAATTTAATAATAAAACCCATCCAACACCAGTGTGCAGAATCTACAAACCCTTGGTGGGAGTTCTCGGGAGGTCCAGCTGAGATGAAGTGGTCCCGACCGGCTGACGGGTGGAACTAGACTTTGGCATTCAAAGGTCGTAGACCCCTCTAGAATCCAGACGGCTACCGATGAGATACAGAAAGCTGGTGGTGGTCAGACGGAGTTTGGCGTCTGATGGAGGTTTGCAGGTTGCAAATCAAAATTGCTTGGAGAATAGGATGGTTCATGTGCCATAAAATCTGGCTTGATCCCCAACGGATGATAATTTAGTATAAGCTTGTAGCTTTGGTCAAGAACTGAACTGTAGAGGAAGTGTCATCTTTTAATGTTTGATGTTTATTAATGTAGGCAAATCAGAATCTGACACTTGTGAGTGGGCGTTACCAAAGTCCTGAAACGTCACTTTTCCTTAGACACTTAGGAAAACTTATCTTCTTAATGTGCTAAATAGGTTCAACATTCATTTATTAATATAATAATACATTTCATTTAGAAGCGCCTTTCAAAAACTCCAGGTCACTGTACAATCAGGTTAAAATAAAACATTTAAGATAAAAACACCAACAAGAATAAAAATGGCAAAAAAATTTAAAAACCCAAATAAAACATCAGATAAAACACCAGTAACAGTTACAGTGTTTAAGCAATTTTGAAGACATGAGTTTTGAGATTAGCCTGGAATTGGTGAAGGGTGGTCATGTTCCTCAGGTGAGCAGGTAATGAGTTCCATAGGGAGGGGGCCGATCTGCTAAATGCTCGGGGACCCATTGTGACAAGTCGTGCTGGTGGATTAGTTAAGTTGATGGAAACAGAGGATCTGAGCATGCCAGAGGGTTTAGTGACTTGTACAAGCTGTGAGAGGTATGGGGGGGCAAGATTATGAATGGCCTTATATGTTAGAACTAAGATTTTGTAGTTGACCCTGAATTTTATTGGCAGCCAATGAAGCTGCTGAATAACGGGGGTGATGTGATCAGAGTAGGGTGTTTAGGTGATTATACGAGCAGCTGAATTTTGCACCAGTTGAAGTTTATGAAGTAGCTTTTGGGGCAGACCAAACAGAAGTGAATTGCAATAGTCCAGGCGGGAGGTGACCAACTGTTGACTAAAATGGCAGCAGAGTGATTTGACAGGAATGGACGCAGGCGGTTAATGTTTCGTAGGTGGAAGTAGTATATATATAGTAATATTAATATGTGAATATACTGATAATAGACCATTATTAAACTTCTCACGTAGACTCATTTGTGGTATTTGTGATCTGAAAGAAAGCATAAGAATAAACATTTATGTTGATTCATTCATTGCAGTAAAGACATTAAATCACTTTAGATATAACATTTATTGTAGATAAAACTGAATATGATTGTAAATAACTTTTAAAGTTATGAAATCATTTATGAGACCAAATAAGAATCATTTTATTAAAAGGGAGAAGAGTCTCATCTGTGGACCTCGGGTTGCAGCTGCACGTAAACATGCAGTCAGGAGACAGGGTTGTTCTGGCTACTTCAGTAGCAAGCCAGGATTAGGAATGGCTCTGCAATATCGCGTGGATATCGGGGGCAGTTCCACTGGACTGGCAGACCGGGGTCCCCCTCAGATCCAGGAGGAGCAATGTGGTTTTGGTCCTGGCCGTGGAACACTGGACCAGCTCTATACCCTTGGGGGGTCCTGGAGGGTGCGTGGGAGTTCACCCAACCAATCTACATGTGTTTTGTGGATTTGGAGAAGGCGTTCGACCGTGTCCCTCTGGGGGCCCTGTGGGGGGTTCTCTGGGAGTATGGGGTACCAGGCCCCTTGATACGGGCTGTTAGGTCCTTGTACGACCAGTGTCAGAGCTTGGTCTGCATTGCCGGCAGTAAGTCGGGCTCGTTTCCGGTGAGAGTTGGACTCCGCCAAGGCTGCCCTTTGTCACCGATTCTGTTCATAACTTTTATGGACAGGATTTCTAGGAGCAGCCAAGGTGGTGAGGGGATCCGTTTTGGTGGCCTAAGGATCAGGTCTCTGCTTTTTGCAGATGATGTGGTCCTGTTGGCTTCGTCAGAACGTGATCTCCAGCTTTCACTGGAGCAGTTCGCAGCCGGGTGTGAAGCAGCTGGGATGAAAATCAGCTCCTCTAAATCCGAGACCATGGTCTTGAGTCGGAAAAGGGTAGAACACCTTCTCCAGGTCAGGGACGAGGTCCTGCCCCAAGTGGAGGAGTTCAAGTATCTTGGGGTCTTCACGAGTGAGGGAAGGGTGAAGCGTGAGATCGATAGGTGGATTGGTGCTGTGTCTGCAGTGATGCGGGCGTTGTACCGGTCTGTCGTGGTGAAGAGAGAGCCGAGCCGAAAGGCGAAGCTCTCGATTTACCGGTCGATCTACGTTCCTACCTTCACCTATGGTCACGAGCTTTGGGTAGTGACCAGAACGAGATCATGGATACAAGCGGCCGAAATGAGTTTTCTCTGCAGGGTGTCTGGAATCTCCCTTAGAGATAGGGTGAGAAGCTCGGTCATCCAGGAGGGGCTCGGAGTAGACCTGCTGCTCCTCCACATCGAGAGGAGCCAGTTGAGGTGGCTCGGGCATCTGGTTAGGATGCCTCCTGGACGCCTCCCTGGTGAGGTTTTCGTCCAACCAGGAGGAGACCTAAAGGAAGACCCAGGACACGCTGGAGGGACTATGTCTCTCGGCTGGCCAGGGAACGCCTTGGGATTCCCCCGGAGGAGCTGGCCCAAGTGGCTGGGGAGAGGGAAGTCTGGGCCTCCCTCCTTAAGCTGCTGCCCCTGCGACCCGACTCCGGATGAGCAGAAGAAAATGGATGGATGGATTGATTAGGAATGACAACAGGAGACTGTTGTGGTCTGGTGAAGTACGCTCCATTCTGGGCAGAAGACCGGACACTTCCATGTCTGGTGACCTTTCAGGGCTGAAATGGCCTTTTCTTACACTACAGCTGTTATTTACCATTTTCTGAGCATTTAGTACCCCACAGTAAGCCTGAGTTACTGTTTTTCTTGTGCAGTGAAATTCAACCTCTGACTGCTAGGTGGCAGTATTCTCACCACCTTCCTTCTGACAGACAGAGATCTTGAATTGTGTCATGAAGTGTCTGACCCCTAGCCTAGTGAACTAGACCAAATTTTTGCTTTGCAGAGTTTGGTCTAGGCACGCTTCATAGGAACCCTCGCTGCCTGTGGCTGTCCAATCACAGCTTGCTATAGTTTTGGTTGGGTCAATCACAGCGCTCTATATTGTGGGCCAATCACAGAGCGGGAGTAGCCGATGACGTCAGCGCTGCGGCCACGAACCCAAGCAACATGGCGGCAGCGCAGGAACCACGTTGGTTTGAAACGTCTTTGTCATCAACATTGGATTATTTAGACTCCAACGTGCGTAAGTCTGTCTGATATACTTAGCGGCTTCTTATTTTTATCAAAGTAGTGCAATGTCCCAGTACACCTGATATTCACATGTTTTTATACAAACACGACAGAAATCATTGATGTTAGACGCCATTACTGCGTCCCGCTTTTCCGTCGCTGTGATTACGTCACGTTGTTCGTTACTCTGATTGGTCCTAGCGCTATCCAATTGCGTGCTGACATTTTGAAAGACAACCGTAGATCCCGCCTCACGACTGAGAGCCGTCAATGGGTCCTGGCCAGACTATATATTCACATATATAGGATGGCTTGCCAGGCTATCTGACCCCTGCTTTCCAATAGGGTATTCTACAGTTGACGTCACCACGCAAAGGCTGCTGGGAAGGGCCATACTGATAAGCCGCATTAACAATAGAAAATATACAGTTTCAGAGCGTTTTGACATCGATATGAAGGCATAAAATGGAGGAAATTGTTTTGACAAAAAAAAAACATACCAGAGAGCTTTTCTTGATGGCGACCCTGCTAATTATCGATCACCAGAACTGAAGCGCTAGCTCAAATGAAAGTGAAAGTAAAAACTAACCCTCGCTAGCAGCGCTGTTGTTTTAAACGCCATTATTCCCATCACGGCTCCTTCTTGAGTAATATAAAAATAAGTTCATTACTCACAGTGCTCAAGTAACATTTTCTCAAGGTAGTTTTTTAACTGTCAGGTTATCATTTGTGTCCCTACTTTTATTTTCCACTCACCTCTGGTCAAAAGACTTTTTCGTGGACGTTTGGGTGGACATGCTGTTTGGCCCAGACGTTCAGCTGGACCGCTGCCTCCTTGTTAACTCTCCTCCGTTAACAACGCTGCCTCTGACTCTCCGTTAACAACGCCGCCTCTAACTCTCCGTTAACAACGCTGCCTCCACTCTCCGTTAACAACGCTGCCTCCACTCTCCGTTAACAACGCNGTACATGCGTCATCTCCCCAAACAAAGCTAGTATGTGATAGAATTCCTCTCACTGATCGGATTTACGTTAAGCACAATTCTGCGCACACGAAGACGCATAAGAGACCTGGTCACCTGGATGATGAAGCTCAATGGTTAATAAAGGAATCACGGAAGCGCTGTGATGCGCTCCGTCGCGCTTCCAGGAGACGGTACCGTAGGAGGCGAGCTGCCATGGTTCGCCGCATGCTACAGGAGCGAGCTACCCGGCGTATATGGAAACATTCACGACCAAGTGGCGAAGTTTTCTGGTCAGACGTGTTGAAAAACTTTGCTTTCCCAGTCACGTGATATATGTAATCTAGGTGCGCACCAGCGTCCCCCGCTCCCCTCCTCCTCCTCCCTGTCCGGAACTCGACCTCACCAGTCTGAAGCAGCCACCCTGTCCGTGACGAGTCCGGTCCTGTTACTAGGGGCTTCGTCCGGTCTAATTCAGGAAAAGGTTTACCGGATATTTGTATTCAGACACAAACGTCTTACGGACAGAGTCCCGAACATTTCCGTTTTTCATGACCTGTCTGAAGGGGGCTTTGGGGTCTTGTTCACGAGTGAGGGAAGGGTGGAGCGTGAGATCGATAGGCGGATTGGTGCTGCGTCTGCAGTGATGCGGGCGTTGTACCGGTCTGTCGTGGTGAAGAGAGAGCTGAGTCGAAAGGCGAAGCTCTCGATTTACCGGTCGATCTACGTTCCTACCCTCACCTATGGTCACGAGCTTTGGGTAGTGACCGAAAGAACGAGATCACGGATACAAGCGGCCGAAATGAGTTTTCTCTGCAGGGTGGCTGGGCTCTCCCTTAAGCCCTTTTTATAAGACACACCATGCCGGCAAATCAGCGCAATATTACCGCAATGTGTTTCTTATGAACGCGCCATGGCGGCATCACGTTGCGGGAATTTTGCGGCATTCGTGCCGCCACGCTTGGTAGTAATATTGCGGTAATATTGTGGCTTCGCCGGTCGTATAAACGCACATTAAGCCTTGGCGCAAAAGAGGGAGGTGTCATGATCACGTGATGAATTAATGCTGCGCTCCGGCCGGGAACTATGTTAAAAATGAAAGTAAACACGCTTAAGTTTCACGTTTGTAAACAGAACCAGCTGAGATGATTAACTGGACCGATGCGGTGCTCCGGGAGCTTCTCTCCGTTAGATCTGCAGCTCAGATCATCTGACAGCTCACAGGGATGGTGGAGGACACACACCTGTAGCTGGTTGTTAGAATAAAAACTTAAGGAGCGCTGCTTCGATCGCAATAAAAAGCAAGTTATGTCCAAAATACACGGAAGTCCGCGACAGTGCAGAGACCGCCCCCATACCTCCTTTTTGCCGCCAGGGCTTTGGAGATAGGGTGAGAAGCTCGGTCATCCGGGAGGGGCTCGGAGTAGACCCGCTGCTCCTCCACATCGAGAGGAGCCAGTTGAGGTGGCTCAGGCATCTGGTTAGGATGCCTCCTGGACGCCTCCCTGGTGAGGTTTTCCGGGCACCTCCAATCGGGAGGAGACCCAAAGGAAGACCCAGGACACGCTGGAGAGATTATGTCTCTCGGCTGGCCAGGGAACGCCTTGGGATTCCCCCGAAGGAGTTGGCCCAAGTGGCTGGGGAGAGGAAAGTCTGGGCCTCCTTCCTTAAGCTGCTGCCCCCGCGACCCGACTCCGGATGAGCGGAAGAAAATGGATGGATTGATTAGGAATGACAACAGGAGACTGTTGTGGTCTGGTGAAGTACGTTCCATTCTGGGCAGAAGACCGGACACTTCCATGTCTGGTGACCTTTCAGGGCTGAAATGGCCTTTTCTTACACTACAGCTGTTATTTACCATTTTCTGAGCATTTAGTACCCCACAGTAAGCCTGAGTTACTGTTTTTCTTGTGCAGTGAAATTCAACCTCTGACTGCTAGGTGGCAGCAGTCTCACCACCTTCCTTTCATTCTACAGAGATCTTGAATTGTGTCATGAAGTGTCTGACCCCTAGCCTAGTGAACTAGGTTTTATCAAACAAAGTAGTACAATGTCCCAGTACACCTGATATTCACGTTTTTATACAAATACAACAGAAATCATTGATGTTAGACGCCATTACTGCCTCCCGCTTTTCCGTCACGTTGTTCGTTACTCTGATTGGTCCTAGCGTTATCCAATTGTGTGCTGACATTTTGAAAGACAACCGTAGATCCCGCCTCACGACTGAGAGCCATCAATGGGTCGTGGCCAGACTATATATACACATATATAGGATGGCTTGCCAGGCTATCTGACCCCTGCTTTCCAATAGGGTGTTCTACAGTTGACGTCACCACGCAAAGGCTGCTGGGAAGGGTCATACTGATAAGCCGCATTAACAATAGAAAATATACAGTTTCAGAGCGTTTTCACATCGATATGAAGGCATAAAATGGAGGAAGTTGTTTTGACAAAAAAAAACATACCAGAGAGCTTTTCTTGATGGCGACCCTGCTAATTATCGATCACCAGAACTGAAGCGCTAGCTCAAATGAAAGTGAAAGTAAAAACTAACCCCCGCTAGCAGCGCTGTTGTTTTAAACGCCATTATTCCCATCACGGCT
>SSNS01001390.1:0-19221 GCA_006937985.1 Aphyosemion australe | reverse complement strand
TCCCGCTCTCCACTGCTCACCTGTCCCCTCCTGGACACCCTCTCGAGCCTGGCCGCTGCCTCGGACCTGACCTCCCCCTCCTGAGCTCATCACCCCTGCTGGAACCGTAAGCCCCCTCTTCTTGTTGCCATCATCCTCACTCGTCCTCTCCAGTCACTAACACACCTCTGTGTTTCAGAACCCCGCTCAAGACTGAGCCCCACGATCGCCGCCTCACTTAGACGACGCTCCCTATGTTCTTGTTTTTAAAGAAAATAAATAAATCTTAAGACTTTTTACCTTGGTTGTGTGATTGATTCTGCATGTCTTGGGTCAGGAAATTACCACAAAACATGACAACCCATGTTTTTCAAAGCAAAATCAATGTGTCTGTACTGAATTAAATGTTCACTATTTCAACCCTGTACATAACAAGTAGTTAGCTTTGGGAATTTGGGATGAATAAACAGACTTGTAAGTTATATGGTTAATATTTATTTTTTCAAGTTGGTCTCATCTGATGAAAGCTCAGGTGTGTCAGGCAGATGTCAGCCTGTGCAGGTCTGTAGCTGGTCCATCCTTCTTCCATGTTGAGTTGATGTGTTTCTTGAATGAAATGAAAAACAAAATGAAGTGTTAAAAATACAAGTTTTACATCTCACGTAACATTTGTTTATGTCTGTCATTCAATACTTGCAAAGATCTTCAGTTTTGGAAAGCAACAAACATACAATAGGGTAATCTAAAATATGAACGCAATATAATTCTCATTTAGAAAACATGGCAGAGCTAAATGATTACAGTCAACCACAGCATGTCAAATTATAATTTTAACTTAGTTAAAATAGTTTTAATTCTAGTCCTTGGGAATCACTGTCCTGTTAATATTCCTGTTTGACTCCATGTAATAAAATGAAACATCTAAATGATACAGAACAGAGCATCCCAGAGACAGGTTTAAAATTTAAATAATAGTTCTGGTTTTTCAATGGAATTAAAGTAATTTATTTTGGAAATTATATGGATAAACGTCCTACTTTCATACATACATAGGGAGCATCGTCTAAGTGGGGCTCAGTCTTGAGCGGAGTCCTGAAACACAGAGGTGTGTTAGTGACTGGAGAGGACGAGTGAGGATGATGGCAACAAGAGGAGGGGGCTTACGGTTCCAGCAGGGGTGATGAGCTCAGGAGGGGGAGGTCAGGTCCGAGGCAGCGGCCAGGCTCGAGAGGGTGTCCAGGAGGGGACAGGTGAGCAGTGGAGAGCGGGACGGTCTGGCAGAGCTGGTTGAGATGTGGTTGAGGGATGTCTGCAGTTTTTGTGGCTGGAGAGGTGGAGATGGTGATGGTACCTGGAAGCAGGAACAAGAATAACAGCATGAGTCTCCAAAAACAATAAAACTAGAAATGCTCAAGAGGCTAGTGACTCTCGGGGCAGAAAATACCCAAAGTGAGTAATCATCCGGCGAGGTGCTGTTGTCTCACTCCCTCCTTTATACCAGACCGGTTGATGTTATGATCAGGAGCAGCTGCCCGCTCCACAGCACCGCCACCTGCAGTTAAGCGCTCACAAGCAGTTAGGTAGAGGCCACTAACCTCAGATCATGACATGGGTTGGCAAAAATAAAACAATTTTGTTTATTAAACTGGAAGGTAAACAGTTCAAAAGTAGATTAATAATGGAACAACCTAACAAGTAGCTTGTGTTTAAACTTGACAGCGACAGGGCATTCACAGTGATCCTCTTGTTCTCCTTCACCAGGTCAGATGATGTCCAGAACCACCTGGATAAAAAACAAACCAACAAACATGTTTACAAAGTGAAATGAGTCAAAACATTATGAGCTGGATTTTGAAGTTTGATCATTTAACAAATATGGACTTTAATCAGGTGTGAACAAAACATATGGTACTTATTCATTTGAAATTTTTAAAGCAGATGAATTCTTTAAGACTCAAAAGATTACAGTAAGCCACAAGACAACCACAGCATGTCAAATTATACTTTTAACTTATTAAAATAGTTTTTTTAAAAAATTCTAGTCCTTGGGAATCACTGTCCTGTTAATGTTCCAGTTTAACTCCATGTAATAAAATGAAGAAACATCTAAATGATGCAGAACAGAGCATTCCAAAGACGGGTTTTAAATTTAAATAATAGTTCTGGTTTCTCAATGGAATTAAAGTAATTTATTTTGGAAATTATATGAAAAAACGTCCTACTTTCTGATTGATTTATACATTACTTGATAACTACAAATGAATTAAACAAACTGAATCTTAGAAGCTAGTTATGCATGATTAAAACTGTTTTAAGTCTAGTTAAAAAGAACAACAAAGCACTGCAGTGACTATTATGCTAAGCTACTGATAGAGAGGCCAGGATGTCCNTGCATTTGCTACACAAAACACACACATCAACACAGATTGTTGACAAAGCTACTGCAGTCTATGATCAACCATCGGTGTAAAGATGATTGCATAAATAATGCGCTAAAATGCGAAGATGATTGCATGAATACGGCAGACATAGCGGAATAAATAATTTTTTAAAAACAAAACTTACCCAGATTTCTGGTACGGCCGAACTCTTCAAAAACAGTCTTTCACTTTTCCCGAACTTTTTCCTGATGTAATCATCCTCTTTGAAGTGTGCACTGCACAAACGAAAGGTTTTGACTCGTTCCAGCCAAGTATCCTTGGAGTAGCCGATTGCTAAAAGCCACTGATGCCTTAGAGAAACGTCCTTAGCAGGAAAAGTGTCAAACCGAAAAGGTGATCCTGTAACATCCTTATTGTTACAACCCGGGAACCTGCAGGTACGCACCATGGCTCGATATATTTAAGAAAAACTACTTTTAAGTGACTTTAAGTTGTTGTTTCACTCATACAGCCAGGATTAGCAGCCAGACACGAGCCCGTTCTATAGCTGCGGAGAGCGGCGCAGGGATACGAATGACTAAAAGTAGTCCCGTTGTAATGTGACGTTGTAAATTTTTTCTCTTTGTTTGTGAGATGCAAATTAGCCATGCTTTCAGAGGCTAATCCTTTTGTGAGGCTAAACGGCGCAGATAAAGCGCCCCCGAAACTAGCCAGAACTACCTTTATGAATCACTTCTCCCCTGAAAATCTCTGGGCAGGGGGGTGTGTGTGAAATGGGTCAAAGTTTACAGAGCACTGGGTGGGTGGAGGAACACATAAAACTTAATGTCTAAAAAAGCGAACTTTTCCTTTAAGGTTCTGGATGTTCTAGGGCTGTGTTGGCTGATGCACCTCTGCTATATTGCATGGACATCGGGGGCAGAGCAATGTGGTTTTCGTCCTGGCCGTGGAACACTGGATAAGCTCTATACCCTATGCTCAATCAATCTACATGTGTTTTGTGGATTTAGAGAAGGCGTTCAAGCACGTCCCCGGGGGGCCCTGTGGAGGATACTTCAAGAGTATGGGGTACCAGGCCCTCTGATACGGGCTGTTAGGTCCCTGTATGACTGGTGTCAGAGCTTGGTCCGCATTCCCAGCATAGACCAGGCTCGTTTCTGCCAAGGCTGCCCTTTGTCACAGATTCTATGAAGATCATTATGTTTCAAAATGGCCGAACTTGTAGATCTGTTGTGTGTATTTGTACAACGTGATGTGAGCTTGAAAATTGTGTGCGTGTGTGTACTGTAGAATGTTAGAAGCTGCACACCAACATGCGTAAACCTGTAAAGATAAATGTGTACTTGTAAGAAAAATTCACATGCATGTGAAATAAAATAAAGTTGTGTGTAACATTTTCAACTACAACTCTGTGAACACAAGTCTACAGAGTTGTTTCTGCACATGCTCAGTTCTTCTCTTACAAGTGCACAGCTCTCTTCTCACACGTCTGATTTTTGAAACATGTCTCACGATCAATATGTGTCAAAATGGACGAGCTTGTAGCTCTGTTGTGTGTCTGTACAATGCCATGTGGGCTTGAAGATTGGATGTGAGTGTGTGTGCAGTAAAATGTGAGCTTGAACATTTGAGGTGTGTGTGTGTGTGCAGTACAATGTGAGAAGCTGCACAATAACACCTGTAAACTTGTAAAGAAAAATATGTACTTGTAATAAAAACTCACATGCATGTGAAATAAAATAAACTTGTGTGTAGCATTTTTCAGCTACAACTCTATGAACACAAGTCTACAGATCTGTTTCTGCACATGCTCAGCTTTAATTTCACAAGTGTACAACTCTCCTCTCGCACGGATGCCTTTTGAAACACTTGTTGCGCTGTGTTTGTTTCAAAAAGCAGCTGAGCCTATCAGAGGTGAGAGCGGAGCGGGGTGAGGAGGGGGCGAGGGCGGGGAACAGAATCGACCAATCAGTGAGCGCTACGGTTCTCCCCTATTCAGCTCAGCTAGCTTTAGCTAACACTCTGGGTAAGTTCATTTTCAGTGACTTTTTAACCTTTATTTAACTCATTTCATCTTCTTTTTGGACGTGTAAAGTGACAATAACACGACAGAACGTCACGCTATTTGTACCATTAGTATGGAGTTAATATAAGATGATAGTACTAATGCTTTGTCTGGCTAATGCTAACACGGCCTGTTATGCTAGGCTAGCGGACATCCTGGCCTCTCTATCAGTAGCTTAGCATAATAGTCACTGCAGTGCTTTGTTGTTCTTTTTAACTAGACTTAAAACAGTTTTAATCATGCATAACTAGCTTCTAAGATTCAGTTTGTTTAATTCATTTGTAGTTATCAAGTAATGTGTAAATCAAGCAGAAAGTAGGACGTTTTTTCATATAATTTCCAAAATAAATTACTTTAATTCCATTGAGAAACCAGAACTATTATTTAAATTTAAAACCCGTCTCTGGAATGCTCTGTTCTGCATCATTTAGATGTTTCTTCATTTTATTACATGGAGTTAAACTGGAACATTAACAGGACAGTGATTCCCAAGGACTAGAATTTAAAAAAAACTATTTTAATAAGTTAAAAGTATAATTTGACATGCTGTGGTTGACTGTAATCATTTAGCTCTGCCATGTTTTCTAAATGAGAATTATATTGCGTTCATATTTTAGATTACCCTATTGTATGTTTGTTGCTTTCCAAAACTGAAGATCTTTGCAAGTATTGAATGACAGACATAAACAAATGTTACGTGAGATGTAAAACTTGTATTTTTAACACTTCATTTTGTTTTTCATTTCATTCAAGAAACACATCAACTCAACATGGAAGGAGGATGGACCAGCTACAGACCTGCACAGGCTGACATCTGCCTGACACACCTGAGCTTTCATCAGATGAGACCAACTTGAAAAAATAAATATTAACCATATAACTTACAAGTCTGTTTATTCATCCCAAATTCCCAAAGCTAACTACTTGTAATGTACAGGGTTGAAATAGTGAACATTTAATTCAGTATAGACACATTGATTTTGCTTTGAAAAACATGGGTTGTCATGTTTTGTGGTAATTTCCTGACCCAAGACATGCAGAATCAATCACACAACCAAGGTAAAAAGTCTTAAGATTTATTTATTTTCTTTAAAAACAAGAACATAGGGAGCGTCGTCTAAGTGAGGCGGCGATCCTTCATAACTTTTATGGACAGGATAGACGCAGCCAAGATGTTAAGGGCAGTGTTGTTTTTGTCAATGATAATGATGACATATTGATTTCTTTGACGCCACTTTGTCTCATAATGAAAATGAGATGCTGACGAGCTAAAAATAGCTCTTTGGTGACTAAAACATGACGAAACGAGAAGAAAACTATGCTCAAAATGCACATTTCTGCCTGTCTCACAAAAGCTAAAAGTAACAGTGCTGCTGCTGCTCTACTGGTCTCTGTAGCTGCATGCAACAGCAGCGCGCATTCTGCTCAGCAGACCTGTTCAGCTCTTCCCTGCCGTGGGAACACGCAGCTCTCAGCCTCTCATTGCTGCTTATTGAGGAAGTAAATGATTAGAACTATGAGCAACAAGGCTACTTTTACATATATTTATGACATTAACATGTTTCTTATCTGTGTGCTTCCTGAAAAAGTCGTGATTTTGGGCTGATAAATGTAAGAAATTGCAGTTTTTAACAAGTTTTGTCTGAACATGTTTAACTTTGGGAACCTAACACCCCCCAATTGGGGGCTTTTCCCGAAAAGAAAAGTTTAGCAGCAAATTTCATGCCCCATATATCAATAAATATCATCAAGTTGCACATCTAAAAACTCTGCAGAACCTTGGCTACAAGGCCACGTAATTCATTTTTACATGCTCCAAACACAACTAAAACTAGAATTAAATGAATCACGAAAAGTCGCTCTTTATGCAGCACCACTGTGTGAAAGTTTTTGCCACGTTTCTGTCTCCTGCACTGCTAGGGTTTTCATTGTACACACATCCAGTATATCATTTTGAAGCTAATGCCCTGCTGATTCTAAATATACGTCTCACAACAATCTACACCTAAGTTTCATCGAGATATGTGCCAAAGAAAAACAAAAAAGATATATATTTTTGTCCAGCAGGGGGCTAAAAAAGTTTCTTATCTTTGATGTTTTGCCATGAAACGTTTGTTTTATCCAGACTTTCTCATCCTTTACTACTAGCTCTACCTCTTTTGTCAAACAGAAAAATATTTCAAGAGAGAAAAAATACATTATGACCGAAAACAGAGGCTTAGAACTCAAAAATCCCTGACGGCTAGGCTAGTACCTCATAGGTGCATGTTTGTGTTTTGACAAATCTCATTTTGGTGAGTAAAGCTTTTTTATTGGCCCTAACAAACCAAAAAGGTGTCAAACATCCAAATTGACCAATCAGTCACAGCTAGAGAAGGCTACGTTATGAAGCGTCTAGAATACATCCAGACTTAGGGATAAAAATTCAAAATTATTAAAAAAAAGAAAAAAACTGTTGAATGATTGTTTAGAATCAATGTAGTCACATAAAAATTAAAAATATATCATTATACAAGGGAAAAGGCATATGGCACAGATTGTGCCAAATTGTGCCATTTGAGACCTCGCCTGAATTGTCTATATGTAAACCTCTATATAAAAATGTTTTCTTCACTTTATCAAGCTGAAACTTTGAAACAGCTAATGTCAGGATGTAAGACTATGAATTCATTGAGGTTTCAAGCTTACGCTGCCTTTTTCCAAAGAGGTTTTCATCCTGAAATCATATTTTTTTCAGGCGGAAAAGAAAAAATCAACTTTTTTACAATATTCAATGTCCATTTATACTTCATCAGTGACACATATTCTAATATTTACACATCTCAACAAATCCCACAAGAGTTCCCTTTAAAATGAGACCAAAATTAATCAAATAGACCATGTTGTTACAGAAATATACTCAATTAAGTGTGGGGATGTCATTTTCAAGCAGATTTCTCAAAAAAAGGCTTAGGGCCCAAAGGGTTAAGACGAATGTTTTAAAGTAAGTGTGTGAGGATTGTTTTCTCTGCTCCCTGGTTCCTAAGAACAGGTCATACCAACAGCATAATAGTTTAAGCCCATCTAAATGTTTATGAGCATTACTGTTGATGCTCAAGAGCAGAACTGGGTTATTTATATTAATTATATGGGATAATGAAAACTCACAACACTACAGGTCTATGGAAAAACATTGCTGCATTTAAGTAGGTGGACTTTGCTAAAATATAAATTTAAAGACACAAAATTGGACGTCTGATAACTGAAATAATAAATAAATTAAACAAAGTTTATTTTTTATTACTATTTAAAAATTGAAAATAGAAATAAAAAATGGATTTAAATATTGTATAGAATACTCTGTATGCTCCGTTAAGAGTCCATTCTGTTAAGGAAAGAAAATCATTAAATTTCTTTTGTGGAAATCTACTGAATGATGCACTGATCTGCATTAATACATTACAGTATAGTGTTCATCACTAAACACCACTGACTCATTTCCAGTAAATAACATAAATGTAACACACCACACACACAATTTAGTGTGTGAATAGAATAGTAATATAATTAAGTATGGAGAGTTTACCCAGAGGAATAACTAAGTAATATTCAAAGATTAGGAATCCTCTCACACCACTTTCAAAACTAACAAAAACAATAGGGGCTGACATCTCAGCTACAGCTGTGTATCACACAGAATAATAAGCTAAATTTAATCTTGTGTAAACAAAAACTTTCAACTTCTTTTGAAAAAACCTTCTGTTATGCTCTAACAACAAAAATCTAGGTATTGCATTCCATGCAACCATGGCTCTGTAATAAACTGCTCGCTGCATTTGATTACCTTTTTATTTGTCAAACCAAGTCCTGGAAGTGGTGGAAAAAGTAAAATATTTGGGACACATTCTAGGGTATGATCTCTGTGATGATGATGATGATGATGATGATGATGATGATGATATAAAGGCTAACACTCTGGCACGTAACTTTGGCATGTGCACAGACAACGTTAAAGTTGCCCTTTTTCGTTCTTTTTGCACTCCCTTCTATACGTCCCAATTGTGGAGTAATTATAGTAAAGCAGCTATAAAAAAATTACAAGTGGCGTATCAGGACTCATTTAGAATCCTCCTGAGGCTACCATGATGGACCTTTAGTCAACTAAACTTATTTTATATTTTAATTGACTAAAATGTGACTAAAATTCTCTTGAATTTTAGTCAAAAGACTAAAACTAAATTAAAATTTCTTGTCAAAATTAACACAGGGTATTTATCATCATCTTGGGTGACTCAAACCCAATATTCTGTTTTTGTTCATTCAATAGAAACTATTGCTTGGTGCATTAGGTGTTAAACAATATTTATTAGGACAATAGTTTCACTTGCTGTTTCAATCTGCTCTCTTTCAGGGCAGTTTTTGTCTGTTTTCTGAGTTTTATTCTATCATTTAGTATAAAGTAGAACAAGATTAAGTTAATATTCTGGTAGAAACAGCACCAGGTTCTCCTCACAAATTCAATTAGACGTGCCCTGTTCAGAATACAAGACAGAAACATGGAAGTCGGTATTAAACTGTTCAAACACACGTATAAAACACCTTTAACTGCACGCTCCTTCATGTGGAGCTATATTTTAGAACATTATTAACATTTTTTTGGGTGATAAATATGAAACTCAAATAAAATGTGACCGGCGAGCAGTCTCCTCTGCTGTTCTCTTAGATTTTTGCAATAAAAATACTTTAAAATATGTCCTACTCCACACAGCTGGCTGCTTCTACATTTATATACAGCATTTATTGCATTTCTTTTGTCATTAGAACTTCAAATGCATCTGACAGCACAATCGCTGCTGCCTCATTTTGTATGTTGCACATGATGTTTCAGCTCTTCTCTTGCTGAGGTCTCCTCAGAGAGTAGTTTCTTCATATGGAGCATATAGGCCGGCTGCTATTATGATCCAACTCAAGTGCATTACAACCCAGAGCTGTTTTAAAGGGAGTCTTACTTTATCTGCAGCAGATTACATTGACACTCATCCAGTTTCTCAAAGCAGCCAAGGTTGCCTGAACAGGTTTTTAATTATGTTTTGATCTCTACACTAAAAACAACCTATTTGGGGGTAAAATCAATGTAAATTTTAAAGGAATATTTTGAATAATTCACCAATTTATTTTGTTGTCAGGCAGCCTTTTCTATTAGGTGTTAGTTACTGATGCATTGATTTCAATGACAGAAGAATCTAAAGTCACTGCTCATAATTAAGAAGGACATTTTGTTCATTTTATGGTGTCTTTCTGTGCAAACGTTTGAAATGCTTACAATCTTTACCCCTGCTCAGCCTCTGTTCATGTAATCAGATTATAATCAGATTATGTGTTCGCATAAATATCACCAGCAGCTAAATGTTGCACTTCAAAAGCATCCAGGATTTACAAATGTCTTCATTTTCCTGCATAAATGACCGTGTAATGCAAAACTAATGCAAAGGTTTTTAAAATAACACCCATATTAACTGCTGTCAAATTTAAAAGATTAGGCTGTAAAATGGCAATATTTTGCAGGTTCTTCTATCATAAGTAACTTACAGTTAATTTATGCGTATATTTGGTTTGTGGGAGGAAACCAGAGTACTTTGAGAAAACCTGCGCATGCATGGGGAGAACATGCTAACTCCATGCAGAGCACCAGGATTCAAACCTGTGACCTCCAACTGCGCCACCACTACATGAGGATCCATTTGTACCATTTGATTAGCTAAAAACTGGTGAATTCAAATCAGGTCTAACCTGAAGTGGATTAAAACAACTCTGATCTCCTCAACATTTCATTAATGTGTTATTTCAGCAGAAAAATTAAGAAATTCCTGTTGGATTTGACCCCTGGATGTTGTTGGACTTTCATTGTTGTTTTTTGTCATTTGCTTGGGAATTATTCTTTTCTTTATAACCTTTTGTTAAAACCAGGCATTGGTTCCTTGTCCTTCTCTTACAGTTTCCCTCAGGTCCTTAATCACTGGGTTCATCAGTTACACCTGCATCAATTTATCAGCTCAGCTGTTCTCCGTCAGTAGTCCCCCTCCCAGCTGCTACTCCTCAGTGTTTCTTCAGTCACCATAACTTTGTGTCTCTCTTTCTTTGTTCTCTACAAACTTGTCTTTTTCTGATCATTAAAAAGTTTCACTTCTTCCTCAGCTTGCTGTGTTTGGGTTTGTATTTTGGGTCTTCAGTTTCACATTTTGCAGCTGGTGGTTATTTTTATTCTTGCAAATAGTGTATAATGTGAAACTAACTGAAATGTAATGGTTTTTTAAAAAAATGTATTGAACTATGAAGATTTGAAGATGGGAGCAGATTTAGGACGGCAGCATAAAGTTTGGTCTTGGTCATGTCTGAACCAACCATTTTGGAATAAACTCTATTTCTCTTAACAGAGCCCAATCAGGAAGCTGCCTAAGAAGAGTGAGGTGGTAATTATTTATGAATGTTATGTTTGGAAGTTGCTTAATTATCTTCCAGCAGTCAAATTACTCAGAATCAAGTCCCTCAACAAAATCTCAAATTTTCTAATTAAGTTCTATTAAGTTAAGACAGGAGCAGATTTAGGACGGCAGCATTGGTCTTGGCTTTGTTTGAACAGAGGTGGACTTAAAGGTTTGGGGGCCCAAAGCACACAAAAGCATGGGGCCCTCTGCAGCTGTTGTCCTGAACCTTTTTCAACGTTTAGAAGCAGCGACTTCTTGCTTTTATTTGTAGCATTAACATTAATGTGGCATTCAGTAATTGTTACTCTTCAGCAGTGTAAAGAAATCCATAACATTTGGGAGTGTCTACAAAACTTTGTGCTCTTCCTGTTTCTTTTACTTTTCAGAACCCTTTGGATACCTTCATGTCATTTTTGCTCATTTTCTCTTACGCATCATTATTTATATAGTAAGTAATGTTCATTTCTATAGCACCTTTCACAGAACGAATCACAAAGTGCTTCACACAACAAGGTGATTAAACAATTATAATGGTGCCATAGAGCAGGGGGGTCTCTAACTCCAGTCCTCAAGAGCTACCATCCTGCTAGTTTTCTGTGTTTCCTGCTCTGCCACACCTGAATGGAGTAATTTAATTCTCACCTTACCTCTGCACAGGCCTGTTAATTACTCATTCATTTCAATCAGGTGTGTAGGAGCAAAGAAACAGCTAACATCTGCAGGATGGTAACTCTAGAGGACTGGAGTTGGAGACCCCTGCCATAGAGAGTGGCTACCATAAAATCAATTTAAACACAAACCTATAAGGCGTTAAAGCAAAAAGAAGGCTTTATAGAAATACAATCAATAAAACCTACCATAAAAGCAATAAAACACAGACCTATAAAGCATAAAAACAAAGCTACACAAAATTAAAATCAATAAAAAATCAACAGAATCAATAAAAAGCCTGAGTAAAAAGATGTGATTTAGTTGCTTTTTAAAAGACTCAACAGTGGTTAGAAAGCACAGGGTAGGTGGTAAAGC
This sequence comes from Aphyosemion australe, assembly GCA_006937985.1. Lineage (NCBI taxonomy): Eukaryota > Metazoa > Chordata > Actinopteri > Cyprinodontiformes > Nothobranchiidae > Aphyosemion > Aphyosemion australe. Next base: position 7,306 of record SSNS01001390.1, on the reverse strand, counting down.
GTTCCACAGCCTAGTTCGGGTAGCCATTGGCCTGAAGGTCTGAGAGAGCGTCCTGGGTTGTGGATAATCAGCACATCGACGATATAATCGGGTACCTGACTGTATAACGTTCTAAAAGTAAGTACCAAGATTTTGAACTGGATCCTATAGAAAACTGGGAGCCAGTGTAGAGTCGCTAAAACAGGGGTGATGTGAGCTCTTTTGCTGGTGCATGTTAAAAGTCTGGCAGCGGAGTTTTACACCACCTGGAGACGTTGAAAGTCTGACAAACGTGCTCATCAGTCATTCACTTCCATTGCTGTGGTCTTGTAATAGTCCATTGCAGCTGATTGACATGGATCATTGAAATTCTTCCACACAAGGCAATCTGATGCCATTTCTGTGTAATTTTTCTTTTTAGAATCACAAGGTTAATTTGTTTTGGAGGAAAAAAATATCTTTAACATCTTTAAGTGTCACTGGGCCTTTAAAGTGTTTGAGGCCCAAGGAAACCGCCTACCTTTGCCTAATGGTAAGTTTGTTTCTGTGTTTGAGCCAATCATTTAGGAGCCGCCAACATTTTTCAACAACTGGACATCATTTAATGAATTTTCAACAACATTTCGATGGATATTTCCAGAGATTATTGGTAAAAACTACACATTGTCTTGCTATTTCTCTTACCAGAGGCCAACCAGGAACCTGCCTAAGTGAGGAGGTATTTATATATGAATGTTTACAGAAACACACATTATGTTTGGAAATTGTTTAATTTTGACTCAGTCAAAAAATAGATTCACATTTCAAATAGATTCAAATGACTCAGGATCAATCCCTCAACAAAATCTGAAAGTAAATTTTCTAATTAAGTTCTGATGATTGTCACATAAAGACGCTTTATACGACCAAATGGTGTCTCCAACCAGCAAGAGCATCAGCCAACAACATTATAATATTGCACATTTCAAGCCAAATTAGTCTTAAAACCACCTAAAGGTTTACTGCTGCCTCAAGTAAAAACCTTTTGAAACTTATTAGAGACAATCTGAGCAATATTGAATTTAATGGTTTTATCAAAAACACAAAATGTTGAAAAACGAGACACAGTAAAGTACTCTCTCTCTCTATCACTGACGCAATAAAGTGTTTTTGAAGCCCATCAGGGTGTAAATGTTTATGCAGAAAAGTTGCAGAGACACAAATCGTTTTCTTTGTAGCAAGAGAAGTGAAATAAAACCAGAAAGTGCAGAAATACTGGGAAATCAGAGCAAGATTGTAGAAAGAGCCGAACAAAAGAGAGGCATAATTGTGACAAGCGTTGGCAGTCTTATGGAACCAGTCGCAGCACGGCTCCTGCTCTCAGCACACAGTGACGGCATTGTCCATCGTTCACATCCTGACAAAGCTGGGGTCCTTTATAGTCCACACCACCCCTCCACCCCCTCCCCACCAGGGAGGGATGTTGGACTAATGCTGCCCACACAGAGTCGGCAAATTTCTCTTCTTTTTCCCTTCAGGGACCCTGATAAAGTCTTTGTGTTTCTTCTAGCCCCCATGACATTTTCTGCTGAAAAGAAAGAGATAGGCATCGGCCATGATGACTTTTTCTCTGCTTGAACAATAAACAAGCTTACATTTGCTCTGAATGGTACAAAACAGAATGCACAAGGGCAGATGTGTGATTTCTTTTTAAAAATACATACGAATAAGAAGAATTCATGATGCATGTTTTCATTTAATCACAGCAGATCGGTATTCACCATGCCTTTCACCAAACTATTCCTCTCTGAGTTGAAAATTCCCTCCAAATACAAACCATTTATGTCCTGTCACTAAAAATTCTTATCTAACAAGATGCAAACATGTTTGAAAAAGCCAATCGTCCTTCCCTATCTCGACCTTTAGCTCGCACATCTCTGTGTTAAATCGATAAATAAAGGAGGGAAAAAAACTGAGGAAATTTAGCTTAAATTCCAGAGATTAGGTTTTACTGGGAAAATGTCAAGGTGGATAACATTACCTGCTATCTATCAAACTTGGCAGCCGGTGAATTCGCTATAAATGGGTGGATGTGAAGAAAAGGCAGGAAAAAAGGCTTTCCTCAGCAGGGTCACTTTGGTTCTTGTGTTATCCCCAGCTCTCTTTGAGCGTGCTCTGATTCAACGTAGCGACACGAAAAACGAGCTGCGTGAGGAACAATAGTGAGCTTGTTTCTAAATCTGTTTTGTTATGTGAGTGATTGTGCAAGTTCATGAGCAGCGGCTTTCAGGGCTTCCAAGGAAAAGTAAGCTTTTACACAATGGATTTGGGGGCAAATGCACACAATGATTATTTTAAAGAGAAGGTTCTCTGAGAAACCGTTTTTTACTTGTTATTTTTGAAATATGATCAGTCACTCTGAGTTTTACATGCAGGCTGAATGTGAAAATAGCCTTCTACCCCTATTTCCTGCATTAGTTGCCGATAGAAAATAGATGAGAAAAACGCTCGGGTCACACTGAAATTTAGCATTCATGGACTATGGCCACACAGCCCCACAGCATGGTGGAACCACCACCACATTTTACTGTAGGTAGCAGGTGCTTTTCTTGGAATGCTGTGTTCTTTTTCCTCCATACATAACGCTCCTTGTTATAAAATAACTTAATTTCTGTTTCATCAGTCCACAGCACCTTATTCCACAATGAATCTGGCTTGTCCAAATGTGCTTTAGCGTACCTCAAGCGGCTCTGTTTGTGCTGTGGGTGGAGAAAAGTCTTCCTCTGCATCACTCTTACATACAGCATCTCCTTGTGTAAAGTGCACCAAATAGTTGAACAATGCACAGTGACTCCATCTGCAGCAAAATTATGTTGTAGGTCTTTGGTGCTGGTCTGTGGGTTGACTCTGACTGTTCTCACCATACGTTGCTTCTGTTTATCAGAGGTTTTTCTTGGTCTGCCACTTTGAACCTTAACTTGAACTGTGCCTGTGGTCTTCCATTTCCTCAATATGTTCCTAACTGTGGAAACAGACAACAGAAATCTCTGAGACAGCTTTCTGCATCCTTCCCCTAAACCATGATGGTGAACAACCTTTGTTTTCAGGTCATTTGTGAGTTGTTGTGAGACCCCCATGTTGCTACTCATCAGAGAATATTCAAAGAGGAGGGAAACTTACAATTGCCCCCCTTAAATACTCTTTCTCATAATTGGATTCACCTGTGTATGGAGGTCAAGGGTTACTGAGCTTACCAAACCAATTTTGAGTTCCAGCTCTAAAGGTTTTGGAATCAATAAAATGACAGTGTCCAAATTTATACACCTAACTAATTTTGTTTAAACAATTATTGCACACTTTCTGTAAATCCTATAAACTTTGTTTCACTTCTCAAATATCACTGTGTGTGTCTCCTATATGATATTTAACTGAAAATTGTTATCATAAATACCAACAATTTATACAGGAAAATCTTGAAGATTAACAAGGCTGCCCAAACTTTCACATTTTCAGTCTGGTTTCAAAGCCCACCATGACACTGAGACAGTACTTTTAAAGGTTTACGACATTTTAATGACTCTGGTAATTTTATCATTCTTGTGCTCCTGGACCTGTCCGTTGCCTTTGATACTGTGGATCATGACCTCTTAATTTCTAGGTTGGAGCACTGGGTTGGGATCAGAGATACTGCTCTAAATTGGCTGCTTTCACATCGGAGCATGTTCGTAAGCTTAAGTCACTTTACTTCCCCTGTCACTCCTGTTGGTTGTGGAGTTCCACAGGGCTCCATTTTAGGTCCCCTGCTGTTTTCTCTTTACATGCTACCTCTTGGGCTTATACTTTGGAAATACAACATCCCCTTCCACTGTTATGCCAATTGTGACTCCCTCCAAGCAAAACAGACGCAAGTGATTTCTTTTATAGGTTTATTGACTGTCTTTCGTCTTGCTCTCCGACCTTCCAAAGACCTCCTTTAAACCATGAAACTGCATACACAAGGTTGTACACAGGGTTGTCAGATTTCCTCCTTCAGTTCTTTTATATTACTTATTTTTTCAGTCTATTTACTTCAATCTCAACACCAAACAGGTAACTTCAGTCTTTCCAGTTGTCTGCTTGCCAGCACTTCCTCCAAGTTCTGTCATTGTAACACAGCTGGGTTGCATCTCTAACTAAGGTGTGGCTGGCTTAGCAGCTCAATGTAGCTTTTCAAAATAAAAGCTAATGCTTAGAAAACAAAAACATCTTTAATTTCAAAATACAGTTACTCTGAAATGAAAATATTAAATAAATGAGGAAATGAACAGCAACAACAGTTACACCGATGACACGCAGGTTTACTTTCAGATGAAAGGCAACAACCCCTTTTCCGTCAAGTCATTGTTGGACTGTCTAAACGATGTAAAATCTTGGTTGTCACATAAGATTAAATGCAAACAAGACTGAGGTCATCATCTTTGGCTGCAGTGATTCCTGCAGTGGTGCTCATCTGAGTCTTGGCACATTAGAACCCTTTAGGAATTCAGTGGTGAAGGATCTGAGGGTGTTTTTAGATTCACATTTTAACTTTGAGAAACAGATAAGCAGTGTGGACAGATTTTTTAAACTCAGGCTGTTATTTAAGGTGAGATTGTTTTATCAACAAAGGACGTTGAGAAGCTGATCCATGCCTTTATCACCTGTCAGTTAGATTACTGTAATTCACTTTATGCTAGTATTAGTCAGTCATCTCTTTCACGCTTGCAGATTGTTCAGAATGCTGCTGCCAGACTGCCAGATGTCTTCTAGAAGGCAAGATCATATCACTCCTGTCTAAAGGGGTTCGAATGAAGGCAAGTGGACTCCTTTGGTTTCTTGAAGACATTTCACTTCTCATCAGAGAAGCTTTTTCAATTCTGGCTGGAATATGGGAGGGTCAAGTTTATAAACTGTTTATTGTTGCTTAACGAGCAGAAACTACCTATGAATACCCATCCTTCCTACCCCCGATGAGTTGTTAGCCTCTATTGTGTGGTAGAGAAAGACTAATGCACATGCATTTCCAAAAAGCCACCGCATTAATAAATGAACACTCCTCTGTGTCATACAAACACCTTATTTTAAAGGTGTGAATCACTTGTGTTCAATACATTCCCTGGTCAAGATGGGTGAGTCCATGAATGTTAAGTGACAATGTGACGTAGATCTGTCAGGATTTTCGTATCCTAGAGTTTCACCATCTATTTTCTATCAGAAGCTAATGCAGGAGATTGGTGTAGGAGACTATTTTCATGTTCAGCCTGCATGAAAAACTCAAAGTGACTGATTATAATCAGAAACAAAAATTAAAAAATGTTTTTTTCAGTGTTCATTCCTACTAGAGACCTCTGCAAATGTATTGATTCAACGAGTGTTCAACACCTTTAAGGAATAAATGTGAGATATTGTCGAATGTGCAGTCTCTGGAAAAGACTTTCAGTGCAACAAACCCTCAAACATTTGAGACAAGATCAAGATTTTTGTGGAAAGTGTCGCAGTCATTGAACTTCTTTTTGGTTTTGCATTCTCTTTTTTCAGACTGCATAAATTACTAGTGTCAGGTTGGGAAAGAATTTAAATTGTTGCTGTAGGTTTTTCTTTGTCATCTGCAATGTCTTAACAAACTTGAAGAAGTTTTGCACTGTGTTAAAATGTGACTTCTTTACTCCATTTTTAGGTGCATTTACACTAACCAATGCATATAAAAAATCACCAGAGAATATGCGTTTTTTGATCAGTAAGTTAAACATTTATTGTGCTCATTAGACATTAAAATGGTCTTAGATATTCCATAAAGTTAGATGAAAAAAGTGAATATATATACATGTATATGAGATATTTAATCTAACAAATTTGCAGATGAGCGAAGCACATCACCTTGATGTGTATTATGATTCTTTTACTACTATAACCTCTGATCATGTGACAGCTGTTAACTTGGTGAGGATGATAGTGAGGGCACTTGTTCATGAAACTTTCAGAAGGTTCAAAAATAGTTTAAATCTGTATGTTGCTTGTCCAAACTGGTTAAAGTCTGACAGGAAAAAGAGAAAATTTAAGCCTTTAATTAAACCGATCATGCAGAAAAAGAAGAAAAAATATGGAAAAGAGACCAATATCGAGCATTTAGCAGCTGTGTGAGACAGCCCGTCTTAGCCTGAGCTGTTTTTTTTTTATTCCCCACTGGAAACACAGTACTGAGATAAGCTTTCCTTTCCCCTTCAAAAAAAAGAGTACAAACAGAGAGAAGATGTGAGGTTATGCAAAGTCTGTGCCAGAAGTTGGCAGTCATCTCTATCACCAATTGCAGCTGTCATGGTGGCAGGAGGGAGGAGGCTGTTCCAGGTACTACAGTCCAAATGTTCAAACGGATTCCATCAGTTTTCAGATTACAGCAAGGCTCTGCAGCAGCAGCCCGACCCAAATCTACATACTCACCATCAGGGAATTAGAAATTCCAATGCATAATTAAACATAGCTCTTTATCTACAGTCATTTGTGTTAATAAACAACAAAATAAAAACAGAACATTGGCAAACTGAGTATTTCCTGGTTAAAACTGATGCTCGTTTGGACCATCAGGTCTCTTAAAACAGTAAAAGCCACTGAGCCAGTCTGTCTGCTGGAAAACCACCCAACACATTTCATTCCACCTTCTGCCACATAAAATCCTCCATCTGACACACGGCGATGAGAGGAAGGGAGAGTCAGCTTCTGTCACCAAACCACACCAGGGGCATACTAATATCAGCTCAGTCCAGCGTCTCTGCACGCTTGGAGGGATAAGCTTGATTATGAAACATTACAGAGCCTCCCAGGCTGCCGACAAAACCGCTGAGTCCCAAAGGTGGCTGGCCGCTTTGAAACAGAGCAGGTTTCAGCGTCTTCGCTGTCTGATTGCTTGTTATTCTGCCTGAGAAGCCTTCTCTCGTTTAGGTGATTTTAAATGCCAGGTTGTGTGTCATTTAGAGACAGTCAATTTTCATCTGCTGGGTCTGAGTAAGGGACGGCTCGGACTGACCGACGGGAAAAATTTACAACCAATTATGTTTTTAAAATTCAATCTGCATTCTTTTCTTTTACCCTTTGCCTCAATGTATCCTTGAACAGATTTACTTCACTGAGCCAATGCACAGATGCTATTCCAGCTAAAATTTGTTATCATCCATCCTTCAAAAGAAGCTATTGTGTTTTAAAGACCAAGTTCACTCATTTTTTCAACACATTTGCACTGGTCTCTAGAAAAATTGAATGCCTTGTGAGTCGATCACTATGGGAAAAAAGCTCTTACGCTCTTGTTTCAGGAACTAGAAGTTAGCCGGAGGAGAGG
>SSNS01001389.1:0-22271 GCA_006937985.1 Aphyosemion australe | reverse complement strand
TTTTCATGAAGTCAAAAGCTAAATTCTGTCTTACCTTGCTGGTCAAAATAATCCATCTTATAGTAAAAAATCCACTTGGTTCGTAGAATCCAATGATAAAAAGATGAAACTACTAGTTTTCTCCATAGTCAACGTTAGCAGCGGCTCCACAACAACAAAGGACGGTGAACTAGCCTGTGGAGAAATTTCCGGTTCTGTCTGGGCTGGGTGAGCTGACCAATCAGCATCCTCCTCCTGATCTGAGCAGACTCCCCCGTTTGCTTGCGATCGCAACCATATGTGCCCAACAGCTCTCCTATTCCTTGTCGTTGGGGATCCAGCGCGCATGCGCCAGTTAGCCCATATTAAGTCAATGGTAAAGATTGCTGCGACCGCGAGAGGACACGTGACAGGAAGTACGTCGACATTTCGGCCGTGTTAAAAGTATTAACTTTATTAAACTACAATTAAATGCAGATTACACACAGCACTTACAGCCCATAAGGTGTATAGATCGTTTAGTTTAAATTTTCTGGTTTTTTAAATACATTTTGTGATTCCTCTCTTCTTCTTCCTCTTCCTGTGAGCCTGGTGGGGCGACGCCCTAGCGCCCCCTATGGTCGAGTCGCCACTGCAATAAAGGATAATTGAGTGAAATAAAGAGTTTACGTTGATTGCAACAAGGCGGTTTTTTGGGCTCGTTTCTTTGTCGGTCAAAAGATTTTAACGAACCGGGAGAGTGGAAAAAGAACGAGAAGTCAAATGCTGAACCAGCTCGGAGGAAAGAAGAAGGTCTGATCCAGCATCACATGGGCCTGAGAAGAGTGATGCCAGACAAGCTGCAGACAACCATCAGATCCTTTGAGCTAAAGAAATTAGGAAACCAAACAGAACTTTTTCCACAACAATTTGGAGGGGGCACTCCGTGGGATCTTCTGATCAGACGACGAATAATTGGACACTGGACCTTGGGAGACCAAGCCATCCTGTCATCGAACCGCCGACCAATTGGGCGATGACGAGGCTGTGACAAAGATAAGACGGACATCCGCGGACTTCATTACTGGTAAGCAGGACCTGTTTAGTCGAACTCTGCATATTGGGGATAATTAAATTATTTGTTCGTCAGACATTTGCCGTAGTCTCGGGCTGTCAATTTGTGTGTTTCAAAATTCGAGCCATTGTTTTGTCGGACACTTCGAAAACGAACTGACGGGTTCTGTAACGTTGTGTTGTTGCTCCAGGCGGTGACGTGCCAACTGCGGGGTCGCCGGGTCCCGCAATAAGTCTGATTTGAATGCCACGGAGAGGTAAGAGTACCCGAAAACAACTACAAGGTAGTTGAGCTTTCAGGACGTGACGGTCCAGCAGCTGAACCGACGGGTAATCAGCTGTGGCCTTAGGCCAAGTCAAGGGTTGTTAACCCGTGGAGAATGAGAGACCACAAATTAACCTGGATTGGGCGAAGTTAATATAATGGTTTGACTGTCAATTCTTAATTAAGGCATTGTATGGACTCTTAATTAAGGGGTAGTGGCATTAGGCCAAGTGAAATAGTTAAGACAGGCGGTGGACTCCCTCCTGCTGCCTCGCGCATGAAGAGTGTGTGTGTGTTTTTTGTTGAGGTGTGACTGTCAGTATAGAGTAGCATTTTGTCCTAGTGCTGAAGTGTGTGTGGCTACGTCGATGAATGATTAGTTATTTGTTGTCTTGGTGTGATTTGCGGTGTGCTTGCATTTTTTGTGTCTAATCCTGTTGCGTTTTTGTGTGAGCTTCAACACTGTGTGTGCTGCTGCTGAGTGGGCATGGACCAGAGTGAGGACTCCTGCATGTGTGTGTGTGTTGGAGGCGTGGCTGACGTTCTGGTTCTGATCCGAGTGGATTTTGTGTGTGTGTGTAAGATGCTGTTTGTGTGTCGGACTGAAAGTGTGAGTGTTCGTGTGTGTTTGCTTGAGCTGCAGCGATGGAAAGCACAACTGAGCTTTTTAGGAGCAAGAAGAAAGGGAGCTGTTCTCTACAGAGGCTGTGTGAGCCTTGAGTTAAAGCTGTTATAAAGCAACACAGTTGAAAAAAGCTTAATTTGGCCCCAAATTCACGTTTTGTGCTATCTACATTACAATAAATAAACCACAAGCAAAGGGTAATAATTACAGTGGCAATAGCATCTACTGAAACTTAACAAAAACTTTATTTTGGACTAATGAACAGCACGAACGCCTAAAGAAAATTACTAAATTCGGCAGTGAACTCCTAAAAGGACTCAAATTGAAATATAAAGGAATGAAGAGATAAATAAACAGTGAAGAATGAATATTTACATGAAAATATATATATGTACAAAAATTTAGCACAAAGAAATTAGATGGCCCTGGAGATGAGCAAAATTAGACGAGACTTCAATCACACATCCTAAATAGCAGAAACAAATGGGTCTTGGCCATTAGTTAAATTTGGACACTTAACTCGCTAAAGTAATATGAAATGAGCAAGAAGGCCGGTAATTTGATTCCAAAAATTTGAGCTATATCAATGAAGAAGATATAATCTAAAAAATCACACTGTCTGCGCATTAAAATAACTTCAATTGCAAATTAGGGTTGATAAAATATATACTTGGTCAATAACAGAAGGTTATTTGCAGTATTTGATTAGAAATATCTATTTGACTGACGTGAAGGATGCAAAACTTTGTCTGCTTCCATCATAATTAGGATAAAAAAATATTATATTAAATACAGAGTGGTTCCATGATGGCTGGAGGTTGTGTGATGGCGCTAAGACTTATATGTAATCTCTCATGTCAAAGTTGGAGGTCTGCTGCTGGGTAAAACAAAAGCCTTGAATTTGTCTCCCATAACATTAAGTAACATAAATAATGTAAGTGTCTATTAGGCGTCCAGTAATCTACCATCAAGAGTATGAGTTGCTTAATGATAAAAATTTCTATCTGTATGTTTCAAAAAACTACGGTTTAATTCTGATTAGTGAATAATCTGTGGACCTGTTGGGGTCGTGCTCCTCACTGGGATGATGATGCTGGCTGGTTTGACTTTCCTCTGGACTCTGTCATTTCAAGTTGATCAGATATTAAATATAGGGTGATGATTGTTGTTTATCATCGAGTGAGCTATTTTGCTTTACTGGGTGAAGGCCTGGGGGTCATAGCATGGAGCCCTGCAAATGAACTGTCCTGCAAAAGTCAAAGAGCTGCATCTCTGTTGCCGTGGGGTCTGCTATCACCCCTATGAAACACGAACTGCGAACTGAACGCAAAACGACAACAAAATGGGACAAACTGTGAGAGAAGTTGCTGCTATGGACTCAAAACAAATAACAACAGGAGGCCAGGCTCCTGCGAGCGGTGAAGGCACATGCAATGCACTGTGACCTTTGGCTGTGGTCATCAAGAACTTGAAAACAAGGGACTATACAATCTACTCCATGTGACGGCTATTGGGTTTAACCTAGTGGTGGAAAGTGCTCACTGCATGTAAGCTTAGGGACTTGGTCAGTTGACTGACCGCTGCTGGTTGAGAGACATGACAGAGTCTGAGTGGGGGTTGGCCTGCTGGTGTTGCTGTTTCGGATGGGAGTGCTTTCAGAGTGGGGCTGCAGATTTACAAATTTAACAGGACTGATTGATTAGTGAACTATTATTGGTTAAATTAGGGTGACCATATTTCCATTTCCAAAAAAGAGGACAGGGGATCCGTGCCTACCGATGACGTCACACCATGGGCGTCGCACCCATGGGGGATGTGGGTGTTTTAACACCCACACTTTTTCTAATGAGGTGGCTGAACACCCACACTTTTCCAGCAGTTTTGCACAAAACTTTACTATAAGTCTGGTCCCTCCGTGTTTCTCTCGCTGTTTTCCCCTCTCCCCCTCCCTTTCCTGTTGATCATTGAAACCCGCACCTCTGCGCACCGGTGTTATGTCAAAAATTCTCTTACGTTCCATCATTGATATGTTTCTCCAGCTGCTCCGCGCCTCCCAACTGATAAAATCACGCGTGCTCATTACAAGCTGCACTCCACAAGAGAACTACAACCTTGTTGAGCTCAAACATCTTATTTGAGCAAATCCAGTGTTTTAAGTGGGCCCCTCTCGATACGCAGAACATGCGCTCCATGAGGGGCCTCGTTTTGTGCATGAGTACTCATTCTCCAAATGCGCAAGAGGCGCATCGCTGCCGCGCGCCGCACACAGAGCACCTGAATGCCACACGAACCACGTTGGGACCCATTTGTTTCCCAGTGTTCTGTCACAACACCTGGCTTAGAGCTAAACTATCCGATTCTGCCAACAAAATGGCTCTAGAACAATTCATATGTAAACCGAGGTGTTTTTGCAAACACTGTAATTAATACTCCTGGGCAGGCTTTGAATTACACAGAGGATTCTGGGGGAGCCCAGTGACGGGGACGGGGTGGGGGGTCTGTTTGCCTTGGCCCCCAAAATACCCTGATACGGCCCTGGATGTGGGACGGAATTTTGACGGTGACCTGATTTGTATCAAATATATAAATATTACATGCTTGTGAATTATTGCTTTATGCAGGTCAAAAGGTGTTGTGGGATAAATCTACCAACATTTTCATTTTCAAAAACTTTGTTTTCTTGTTTTTATTTGAATATTTTCCTGTCCTGTCTGTCTCTGATCCTCCTGGTCTCCTGTCAATCCACCAGAAAAAAATGTTTCCTGGCTCCTGTTTCACCTCGAGTTGCTTTTGAACTAAACATTCAAATTAATCTACTGGCTGAAAAATAGTGGAGTGTGCGCTGCGCGGCAGCGCGGGTGAGGTGAAATCACCGGAGCACAGGTGACGCGCTTCGCTGCAGAGCGCGTCAGACACGAATTAAAGATACGGTTAAAAGACATAAGTAAGACAGAATATTATATGAACGGACATGAACGATTGCGTGTTAATTATATTTTTGGTGGCGCCACTTTGAGAATGGTACTGTGGCCGTGAGCAGGACGCAGCTTAACTATCAGCATTCTGTCCTCTCCTTACAGAACAATCCCCGGTGCGCTGAGGGTCCATAAATAATGTAATAGGTAGAAACAGGATCTTTTTGGGGGCTTCCCTGGGTGTGTTGTTGAGGGCTTCCAGCTCCCCCGTAATTCAAACCCGGCTCCTGGATGAAAACCCGGACATTTTCATCAATATAGGAAACCCCCCCGGACGCCCCGGACAGAGGGTGAAAAGTGGACATGTCCGGGGAAAAGAGGACGTTTGGTCACCCTATTGTTGAGCTCAAACATCTTATTTGAGCAAATCCAGTGTTTTAAGTGGGCCCCTCTCGATACGCAGAACATGCGCTCCATGAGGGGCCTCGTTTTGTGCATGAGTACTCATTCTCCAAATGCGCAAGAGGCGCATCGCTGCCGCGCGCCGCACACAGAGCACTGAATGCCACACGAACCACGTTGGGACCCATTTGTTTCCCGGTGTTCTGTCACAACACCTGGCTTAGAGCTAAACTATCAGATTCTGCCAACAAAATGGCTCTAGAACAATTCATATGTAAACCAAGGTGTTTTTGCAAACACTGTAATTAATACTCCTGGGCAGGCTTTGAATTACACAGAGGATTCTGGGGGAGCCCAGTGACGGGGACGGGGTGGGGGGTCTGTTTGCCTTGGCCCCCAAAATACCCTGATACGGCCCTGGATGTGGGACGGAATTTTGACGGTGACCTGATTTGTATCAAATATATAAATATTACATGCTTGTGAATTATTGCTTTATGCAGGTCAAAAGGTGTAGTGGGATAAATCTACCAACATTTTCATTTTCAAAAACTTTGTTTTCTTGTTTTTATTTGAATATTTTCCTGTCCTGTCTGTCTCTGATCCTCCTGCTCTCCTGTCAATCCACCAGAAAAAAATGTTTCCTGGCTCCTGTTTCACCTCGAGTTGCTTTTGAACTAAACATTCAAATTAATCTACTGGCTGAAAAATAGTGGAGTGTGCGCTGCGCGGCAGCGCGGGTGAGGTGAAATCACCGGAGCACAGGTGACGCGCTTCGCTGCAGAGCGCGTCAGACACGAATTAAAGATACGATTAAAAGACATAAGTAAGACAGAATATTATATGAACGGACATGAACGATTGCGTGTTAATTATATTTTTGGTGGCGCCACTTTGAGAATGTTACTGTGGCCGTGAGCAGGACGCAGCTTAACTATCAGCATTCTGTCCTCTCCTTACAGAACAATCCCCGGTGCGCTGAGGGTCCATAAATAATGTAATAGGTAGAAACAGGATCTTTTTGGGGGCTTCCCTGGGTGTGTTGTTGAGGGCTTCCAGCTCCCCCGTAATTCAAACCCGGCTCCTGGATGAAAACCCGGACATTTTCATCAATATAGGAAACCCCCCCGGACGCCCCGGACAGAGGGTGAAAAGTGGACATGTCCGGGGAAAAGAGGACGTTTGGTCACCCTAGGTTAAATTGCAAAACATTTGGTTAATCTGAGGTCAATTTTAATTTTATTAGTCCTGAAACACGGGAAACATATTACTAAATCCTAAATTATAGTTGTATAAACAGATATATTCATCAACTTAAGCATTTTAGAGTCCGAGAACAAAATCCCAAAACTAACTTATTTCTCTATAATTTAATGTACATTTTTCATAAATTTGTTATTACGTTACAATGAGAGTTGCACTTTGTCTGTGCGACGTCCTTGGTGCCAGTCATTGTTTAACAGCTCTGTACCAAAACATCAAGACGAAGTGAATAACAAACAGGACTAAATTAAACAGCTGCTAATCCTTGAAGCAGAAGAAACTGTGCTCAAATAATAAAATTAACTTAGAGAGAAAACAAAACAGTCGATTTCACTTATGAACTTTAAATTATCTGGTGCAATACAAAACATGACAGTGTTACTGAAACATTTTAAAGTGAAATCATATAATCAGACATGGGCCTTGGAATGTGTGTGTGTGTGTGTGTGTGTGTGTGTGTGTGTGTGTGTGTGTGTGGAGGAGTCAGTGGACTCTGACATGTGTGATGGTTTTATGACATGGTGTGTGGTTAACTGGACATGTTGGAACTCATCTGTGGTTGGAGGTGTTGTGGAATGTTTGGAGGCCTCGTGGAAGATTTATGTGGTTTATTTGGACAGAGGCGATAGAAATTTTAAATTCTAAAAGTTACTAAATCTGGGTTTTTTTGTGTTTTCTGGAACAGAACAACGTATGGTTCTGTTTCAAAACAAAGGGGAAGGTCTAAAGGGAGTAAAATAAATAAGGTGGTGTGAAGGGGGGGGGCGAAAGAACCTAGCGCGATAATTATTTCCTATGACATGCAGAAGGGAGACTATTTCAGGTTCAAGCCCCAGTATGTGTCAGTAATGGACAATGGACTGACTGGACTCATGACAAAAGACTGAACAACAAGGACTGAAAGCCTTGGTCAAAGTGCTGACAACGTGACGTCTGCCACTCCTGCATCATCACCATCAGGATCATCATCATCGACGTCGTCGGACGAGATCAACTGGGCGTGGCTACAAGTCATCAAAGGAAAGCGGCACGAGCCCAAGAGATCGGCAAAGTGGTCAATCGGACCACCTACGCGGTGAGGCTTCATCGAGAGGAGACACGTGGTGCCACTGGAATCTATGCTCGCCACCCCAGGAGACAGACCGAGGTCTCAAGGAGGTGCAACAAGGATCGGGAGGTGTTGAAAGGAGGTGTGTTGATTTTTGGTGGAAAACGGCTGTTTCCCCCAGTCAGCTTACCTTGAAGATTTGTGTGTGAAAGGGGGTAACCTGGTTTTGAGAAGCCTATCGGCTGCAAAGCTCCGGCCAGGTTGCTCTGAAGTCAGGTGATTTTCAGAGGCTTTGAACTGTCTCTGGTCACCTAAAATATATATATATATATATATATATATATATATACATATATATATATATATATATATATATAAGGCAAGAGGAGAGCAAAAGAACATTGCGAAGAGACATTCGTGCTTTCACCGGAAAAACGTAAAAGATTCGTGATTTTGTCGGAAGACCTGCGTGTTCTTTTTGCCGGAAGTTCTATGAAGACATCCATCACTACTGGACTCTACTTATGACCAGCCTTTGATTTATATTTGATTTTCAGTAATTCATGATTTAATTTGGAATGAATTGAAGTGATCATTAATGAAAAATACTAATAGATAACAATAAGGATAAAATTAAGATTAAAGATAAAGTTAAAATAACGATGAAGGTTCAGGCTTAAGGCCCAGGCTGGCTGTTTTTTCAATCTGTTTGAACTTTTCTTCCTGAACAGGTTTTTTCCTGAATAATGGACTCTAAGAAATTGCATTTAATCAGTTTGCTTTGTTTGTGCATGATTCTGTTGACATTTCTGATTACACTGATCCTGTGGAGATTGTCCCTAAAAAATTGACAAGGTTAAAGATAATTCATAATCTGGTGAGTAAGTGATATTTGGTAAATTGAGCTAAGAGTTAAAATACTGGGACAAATAACATCATTCGAATAACATCATTTTAAAGGGTAAAGTTTTAATCATCAATTTCAAAATGTATCCTTTTGGTCATCCAGGAAGGGTGGACCGACGCCCTGATTTATTCACATGGAAGTTTCTGATTTTCCTGTTTGTTATGTTTGCTTTGATCTTTAGTGGAATTTGGGTTATAACTGGTGTCTTTCCATTTTCCAGAGATGCCCACCGTTCTGACATGTTGCCTTCCGATCGTGTAGCCGCTGAGTTCGATAATCTACCCATTGCATCGGCTGTGATTTCATCTAAGGGGGACCCCATGGCAGCAATCCATGAGAACATATGTAGGTTGTGTGAGCAGTCCCATAAGGTATTTGCAGGTGTGAAGGAGGAATTGGCTGTCACATCCCGGATGGCCTCTGACAATCACAAGTCTATAGACAAGATCCGAACTGAGATAAGTGGTTCTGATCCAGATGAGCCACTCCAGGCCGCTCAGCGACCTGTGACCTAGAAGGCCTCAAGCCTCTGTTAGATCTATGCACGAGCGCTCCTGAATCAGTAATCAGTAATGCTTTGGCGACGTTTGGGCATGTTTGGAAAATGGACAAGGTTTTTTCATGTAATGTTTATGTCTATTAATGTGTTTTTAAATTCTAATCAAGTGTGGTTGTTTTGCATTCCCCGAGTCCAAGGCCTAGTAGATGAAATGTTTTTTCAGGTTTTCAGCAGGGAGAGGCAATATATCTTGGTGCCTCTGGGTCAAATGAAGGGACAGCCCTTTAAGTTGAGGGAAAGATCCATCAGATAAGTTGGTTGGAGTCCAAGAGTGGGATTGAAGTGGAATTATATTTTTTGCCTACTGTGCCTTTAATTTTAGAATTTAGAATCCAGTTAATCAAATATGTTAATCACTTTTCTTTCCAGGTTTATTGATACACATATGATTCGTGTACTTTTATTCATCCTAAATATGACCATGATTTGTGCATGTTTACATCAAGCTTTAAGTTCCAGCTAAAAACAGGAAAGTTCTCATCCCCTGTGAAGGTCTGGTTTGGTGTCATAAAACTGTGTGCAAAAGGAGGTGAGGATTCTCTGACCTAGGGACAGATAAGACAGGAGAAAGTTTAGACCAGATGGCTCCATTCCTGGAGCCAGATACCATAAGAAATGTCTGTTACCAGGGAAACCAGAATTATGACCTTGGGCTGGTACCAGGCGGTCCCAGGAGGTGAAACTTCAGATTCGCCATTATACGATGGGAGATGGTCGGAATCTCCCCGACTGTTCATCGGGTTACAATAAAGGATGATTGAGTGAAATAAAGAGTTTACGTTGATTGCGACGAGGCGGTCTTTTTGGCTCGTTTCTTTGTCAGTCAGAAGATTTTAACGAACCGGGAGAGTGGAAAAAAAACGAGAAGTCAAATGCTAAACCAGCTCGGAGGAAAGAAGAAGGCCTGATCCAGCATCACACGGGCCTGAGAAGAGTGACGCCAGACGAGCTGCAGACAACCATCAGATCCTTTGAACTAAAGAAATTAGGAAACTAAACAGAGAACTTTTTTCCACAAGACCTTACACTCCGTTTCAGATAAATTTCAGTCAGGCTTCAAGGCACATCATAGCCTTGAAAGTGCTCTTTTTAATGATTTGTTGATAATCAGTGATTCTGGCAATTCAGCTGCTCTGCTGTTATTGGATTTATCTGCTGCATTTGTTACTGTCGATCATGACATTCTGCTGTCTCGTCTGGAGTCATGTGTCGGTATAAGAGGCACTGTTCTTAAATGGTTCATGTCCTATTTACAGGATAGGTCCTTCTCTGTGAACTTGGGGGGGTTCACATCGCAAACGGCATCTGTGACTAGTGGTGTTCCACAAGGTTCCATTTTGGGGCCCACACTTTTTTCACTATACATTTTGCAATCCATCCATCCATTTTCATCCGCTTATCCGGAGTCGGGTCGCGGGGGCAGCAGCTTAAGGAGGGAGGCCCAGACTTCCCTCTCCCCAGCCACTTGGGCCAGCTCCTCTAGGGGAATCCCAAGGCGTTCCCTGGCCAGCCGAGAGGTATAGTCCCTCCAGCGTGTCCTGGGTCTTCCTTTGGGTCTCCTCCTGGTTGGACGTGCCCGGAAAACCTCACCAGCGATGCGTCCAGGAGGCATCCTAACCAGATGCCCTAGCCACCTCAACTGGCTCCTCTCGATGTGGAGGAGCAGCGGGTCTACTCCGAGCCCCTCCCAGATGACCGAGCTTCTCACCCTATCTCTAAGGGAGAACCCAGCCACCCTGCGGAGAAAACTCATTTCGGCCGCTTGTATCCGCGATCTCGTTTTTTCAGTCACTACCCAAAGCTCGTGACCATAGGTGAGGGTAGGAACGTAGATCAACCAGTAAATCGAGAGCTTCGCCTTTTGGCTCAGCTCTCTCTTCACCACGACAGACCGGTACAACGCCCCCATCACTGCAGATGCAGCACCAATCTGCCTGTTGATCTCACGCTCCACCCTTCCCTCACTCGTGAACAAGACCCCAAGATACTTGAACTCCTCTACTTGGGGCAGGACCTCGCCCCTGACCTGGAGAAGGCATTCTACCCTTTTCCGACTCAAGACCATGGTCTCGGATTTACAGGAGCTGATTCTCATCCCAGCTGCTTTACACTCGGCTGCGAACTGCTCCAGCGAAAGCCAGAGATCACGTTCTGATGAAGCCAACAGGACCACATCATCTGCAAAAAGCAGAGACCTGATCCATAGGCCACCAAAACGGATCCCCTCACCATCTTGACCTCACCTAGAAATCCTGTCCATAAAAGTTATGAACAGAATCGGTGACAAAGGGCAGCCTTGGCGGAGTCCAACTCTCAACGGAAACGAGCCCGACTTACTGCCGGCAATGCGGACCAAGCTCTGACACTGGTCGTACAGGGACCTAACAGCCCGTATGAAGGGGCCTGGTACCCCATACTCCCATGCCCGGGTTTTTGCCTCCGCGACCACCCGAGCCGCATTCCGCTTGGACTGCCGGTACCTATCAGCTGCCTCTGGAGTCCCACAGGCCAAAAAGACCGGATAGGACTCTTTCTTCAGCTTGACAGCATCCCTAACCACTGGTGTCCACCAGCGGGTTCGGGGATTGCCGCCACGACAGGCACCGACCACCCTGCGGCCACAGCTGAGGTCAGCCGCCTCGACAATGGAGTCACAGAACATGGCCCATTCGGACTCAATGTCCCCTGCCTCCCCCGGGACACGTTCATATATATTTTGCCTTTAGGCTCTATTTTTGCCAAACACAACATCACTTTCCATTGCTTTGCAGATGACCTTCAGATTTATCTTCCACTCATCCCTAATTCAGTTGCCTCTGTAATGGACTGCTTAACAAATGTGAAGCAGTGGATGTCAAACAAATTTATTAAACTAAATTATCAAAAAACTGAGATTTTAGTCTTTGGCAGTCAAGACCTTTTAAATGGATTTGTGAGTCCACTTGGTCCTATATCAGACTTTGTAAAGCCCTATGTGAAAAACCTTGGTTTTTTTGGATTGGTTCTTTTAAACTTGATAGGCAGATAAGTGCAGTGGTCCAGTCTGGTTTTTATCATTTAAGGCAGCTGGCAAGGGTCAAACAATATTTACCTGTTATGGTCTTTGAACATGTTATCCATCTGTTTGTCTCTTGTCAGTTGGACTACTGTAATTCCCTCTAATATGGCCTGGCACAATCCTCTTTAAATCGCTTACAGCTGGTTCAAAATGCAGCAGCCCGACTTTTAACAGGTACTAGGAAGCATGATCATATCACTCTGGTGCTCGCTTCCCTTCACTGGCTTCCTGTATGTTACAGGATCCAGATTAAATGACTGCTTTTTGTTTTTAAATCCCTCCATGGCCTAGCCCCACCCTACATAGACGATCTGCTGACAACCTACACTCCTGGCAGGAATCTGAGGTCCAGTTACCAGTCCCTGTTAGTTAGCCAAAAGGCTTGTCTGAGGACCCGATGAGATAGAGCTTTTTCAGTGGCTGGTCCTCGGCTCTGGAACAGTCTTCCCTTACAGCTTAGGACCTCTCAGAGTTTGGAGCAGTTTAAGTCATTGCTTAAAACTTATTTATTTGACCTGGCTTTTAATGTTGGCTGATCTGTCTAGCTATTCTTTTACTTTTTATCTGGTTTTACTGTGTTTTTATTATTTGATCGCGCAGTTATTGTTTTATTCAACCTCTCATTTTATTCATGGTTTTATTATTTTTATTGTCTACTTTTTATTTTTTTAACATGTTCATTTTCTTGGGTGTGTGTTATGTGGTTTTGCTGTGTGCAGCACTTTGGGTTGCATGAGCAACAGTAAGTGTGCTATAGAAATAAAGCTGACCATGACCATTTCAGAAATGTGATGGAGAATGAACCAAGCTCTGCTGCTGCTGAAGATACTAAAACTAGAAAGAATCTTAAACTTCCAATAAAAATGTTGGATGCTTGTTTTGTATTTGCTGATAATAATAATAATAATAATAATAATAATAATAATAATAATAATTAAAGCTGCAAGCAGCGTCGTTCGGCCCTCGCAGCTCAAGCGCGACCGGGGGAGCACGACCATCGCCGCGCCACACACACCTCGACCACCGCGACCAGGGATGCTGCGAGCCGACGCTTCATCCACGCCTCACCCAGACCCAGCATGTCCTCCGAGCCTACAAATAAACTCTGCACGAGCGCCGCTGCGCCACACACACCTCCACTCCGCGACCAGGGACGCTGCGAGGCAACGCTTCATCCACGCCTCACCCAGACCCAGCATGTCCTCCGAGCCTACAAATAAACTCTGCACGAGCGCCGCTGCATCACACACACACCTAGACCCCTGCAACCAGGGACGCTGCGAGCCAACGCTTCATCCACGCCTCACCTAGACCCAGCATGTCCTCCGAGCCTACAAATAAACTGCACGAGCAAAGCTGCGCCTCATAACCTGGACCCCTGCAACCAGGGACGCTGCGAGCCAACGCTTCATCCACGCCTCACCCAGACCGACCATCTCCTCCGAGCCTACAAATAAACTCTGCACGTCACCTTGACCGTTGGGACTACAGACATTGCGAGCCGTTGTTTCATCCGCACCCCACACCAACCCAGCATGTGCTCCGTGGCAAAAAAACAAACTCTGCACGTCAACATTAGGGGATACAATATTCGATTTGGTAAAAAAACTCAACTTCAAAAGATATTCAGTTACCACTTACAAGGTCACAACCAGCAAGTTTGGCCTGGTTGTGACCTTGTTTTTGAAGTTAGTCAAGGTTCAATCTATCTAGGTGGCGCTGTCTTCAATCAAAGTAAAATCTGAGTTGAGTTGTTCTAGAGTGAACCAAAAACATATTGGTGTAGTTTGGTGTAAATCACATCTAGCATGTTTAATTTATAGCCAATTGTCTGTAAGTGGGTGGAGCTAAATTGATTTGAGCTAATCACCACAGCATTGTGGTTAGTGCAGTTTTGTGATGTAGCCCAGCAAGTTTGATACACTTCTGACCTATAATGAAGAAGTTATTAAACTTTTAAATTTATATAGGTGGCGCTATAAAGAAAGTGTACCACTTGCACCAAAAATGTGCATAGAGTTCAATTAAGGGCTGCAATAATATCCATCCCTTTAAACTTTGTGCAGATCAGTGGATGTATGTGGAAATTACAAACAAACGTAATTGCATGGCGTGTAGTCAGACTTTGCCATGACACTACAGCTCCACCCGTTCATGAATGCACTGAGTAATAGATGCAGTTGTACACCAGCATGTGTTCTGTAAAGTACAATGATGCTTTTGTGTTAGTTTGGCATCAATCAGATGTTGCATGTGTTATCTAGAGGCAAAGGGCTGAAAGGGAGCGGAGCTAAATTGATTTGAACCAATGAGCAAGTACATTTGTTGAGTGCAGTGGTGTGATGACTCCCACCAAGTTTGGTACAGTTTAGAGCTTTTTTGTCGAAGTTAATGAAGTTTTATTGTATCTAGGGGGCGCTGTCCCAAATTGCGTTAAAAATCCCATTGAGCAATTTGTAGGTTGACAACAATCATTTGTGTGCAGTTTGGTGTGAATTGCACCATGCATGTGTTGCTCAGGGTCAAAAATCTCTGAGGGGGCGGGGCTAAAGTGAAATCAACCAATGACCACAGGAATGTGTTGGGCACTTTTGTGTGATGACACAAAGCAAGTTTGGTGCAGTTGTGACCTTGTCTTTAGAAGTTATTACAGTTTAAAGGTATGTAGGGGGCGCTATTTCAAGAATTAGGCCACGCCCACAGGATTTTCACGTCAATTTGTATTGGGGGGCGGACTAGTGTCACTCACTATAAATTTCATTGCTATATCATGAGAATTGAGGAAATGACAGGCAAACGTAAATGCACGGCGTGACATAGAAATTCGCCATGGCCCCAAAGCCCCGCCTCTATTCTAAACCTGCCAATACTCGACACAAAGAGAGCCCAACATGTCCACTGCTATTTGACTAAAATTGATGGTGATTAGGTTAAAGGGGTCAATTAGAGAGCTTTGAGAGGAAAGCATGACGTGGCGGCAGGCCAAAGTTTGACGGATCGCCACGCCCACACCGTTCAACTTTTGAAAAAGATTTAGGTTCACTTTTTGCGTCATGGTCTTAAGAGTATATAAAAAAAATTTGAAGGGGATAGGTCAAAAGGAGGAGGAGCTGTGACCGTCAATAGAACGTGTCCGAAAACCACAAAATGGCGTCTGGAGCCAAAATGGCCGACTTCCTGTGCAATATAGACCATGGCTTCAAGAGGCTTTTTTGTAGGTCCTGAGACAATACATCAGCGTGCAGCGTTTCGTAATTGTCACGCAAAGCATGGCTTGGGGCTGACAGTTTTAATGGTCCTAGGGGGCGCTATTTCAAAAATTAGGCCACGCCCACCGGATTTTCACGTCACGTTCTATTGGGGGGCCGACCAGGATACCTCAAAAAAATTTTGGTGTCGATATCTTTTGAAATGAAGAAATGGGAGGCAAACGTATGGCCACGGCGTTACGCCTGACTTCGCCGCGCCGTCACAGCCACGCCGTCTTTCGAAACGTGTCTTGAAGTGACGACATGAAAGTCCAGCTTGTCTTGAGTTACCAGAGAGTCAGTTATGTGGTGATTAAATGAAAGGTTGATTTTTGGTAAATTTCCCCGTAAAACATGACCTTTTTGGTCCTGAGTGGGCGGGGCTTGTGTGATGTCATCACTTGACCATTCATTTTTCTTCGGGGGCGGATGAGGAGTAACCAAAAAAAATTTTGTGACTCCAGCCCTTTCGGCGATGAAGTTATAGCCATTTAAAAAATTTTGGCGAGTAGTCGAACTTCGACGCCTGGCCCCGCCCCTTCAGCATATACGAAAAGTCAGTTTTATTGTCTCGTTTTGGTCGCCCATCCCTTCTGAGCAAAACGAGACCGTTTTCGAGACAATCGTGCGAAAAATGACCGAGCAGGTCCATCAGATACCGACCCTACAAACGCCCAAAACGGGGTCAAAATCGCTACTTCAATCCAAAATGGCCGACTTCCTGTTTGATGTTGACCATGGCTGCAAGAGAGTTTTCTGTGCGGAATGGGTAGTAGGACAAGCGTGCAAAGTTTCGTAACTGTACGACAAACTAAGGTCAATACGGAGCCTGTTTCGAAAGTTTCTAGGGGGCGCTATTTTGCTATTTCTGTTGCGATATTGCTGGATTGTTGCGCTCCCTGACTTTTAGACATTTTGAAGGTGCCTGCAAAATTTGGTGAGTTTTGGGATATGGGAAAGGTCCCAAAATGGCGTTTTCTGGACGGGAAGAATAATAATAATAATAATAATAATAATCAGAGCAAAAACAATAGGCCTGTCGCAGCGCTTTCGCTGCTCGGGCCTAATAATAATAATAATAACTAGATTAATTGCATTTCTTGCAGAAATGCATTTGAATGCTTGATTGCTGAATATGAAAGCTGAAACTGCTGAATTGAAGCTAAAACTAAGCTTAATTAGCCTTTCGCCGGCCCCGCCCCCAGAATGGCTATTGTCCAATCACACATCATAGCAACCGTTACTATCCGACAACTCCAAACAAAATGATGAAGCTAAGCCTAATTTACTACTAAGCATTAGCCTCGATAGTAGTCGTGTCTCCTTCATTTCCCTTCAGAACCTCCTCATTGAGCTCAACCAGCAAGCCAGCAAGCATGAGATTGACTCGTAAATGAACGTTACCTTTTGATCCCCACAGACTGTTACCCCAAAACGTCCTGCCCCATTCCACCCCCAACAACACCTGGTGATGTACAGCAGAACTCCTCCACCTGGATCGTAGACTTTGTTCAACTTTTATCTACCGAGCATTCGGAAAAACAGATAAAGGGTAATTCCAACTAATTTTTCAACCCCCTGACCCCTTTTGATTCGCTCTCATTTCAAAACTACAATACTTAAATGCATCGAACTTAGACTAAACTATTCTACACTGGAAGCAGTATCCTAAAAAAACAGTTTGTGATTTATGAGACCTTTATTTGATTTGTGAAAGCCCAATAAAGGCTAGTTTCAGCACCTTTTTTGCATTTGAATCACATTAGAACTGGCCCAGCTCAGAACCTATATGAAGCCCTAGTTTATTTGTACTGTACATATTTTTTTACACATTTGAAAATACACAAGATTATAGCCAGTACTAATTTCCATCTTCAGTCCCTGTCAGTCAGGATGGTGATGCCAGCCACACATACATTTAAAAAGCCATCATTATACAATGGTTCTAAATAAATACCATCATTAAAATTATATATAATATTATATATAAATATCAATTATATTATACATAATTTTAATGATATATATATATATATATATATATATATATATATATAAACTCATATTTGGCTTTGGCTCATTTCCTTGTGGCCTCATTGAGGTTGCCATTTGCTTGTGGGATACCAAGGTACTTGTAGCTGTCCTCAATGTCTGCTATTGTTCCTTCTGGGAGTGAGACCCCTTCTGTGTGGACTACCTTCCCAACAAATAAAAAAAAGCTGTTTAACATGTCATTTATAATTGATAAATGGTAAATGGCCTGTATTTGTATAGCGCCTTCTTAGGGTTCTACAACCCCCCAAGGCGCTTCACAACACAATCAGTCATCCACCCATTCACACACATTCACACGCTGGTGGGGATGAGCTACAACGTAGCTACAGCTGCCCTGGGGCGCACTGACAGGGGCGAGGCTGCCGAGCACTGGCGCCACCAGTCCCTCCGACCACCACCAGCAGGCAAGGTGGGTTAAGTATCTTGCACAAGGACACACAGCAGCATTCTCTGGCCGGAGCCGGATCGAACCTGCAACCTTCCGATTGCTGGACAACCCGCTCTACCTCCTGAGCTACTGCTGCCCTTGGAAAACCAAGACTGAGGCACAGTGAGCGTGGCCAGGTGGAGGAGAGATAAGAGAATAAGTGACTAAGGAAAGATGAACATATAATTCATGTAAAAAAATAAGAAAAATATGCATCCTTCATAACTGAATGTCTTTTCTTGCAGGGTGAGAGGAGCTCCTTTTGCAGCTGAGGACAGAAATAGAGAAATTGCAATTCTCTGAACTACAACAAAAGCTGATTAATAAAAATGTTTGAAGTTTTACACTTTTTATTTTGTTTAACTAGAATCTGTTTTATTGTAGCAACCACTAACTCACCCATACATTAACACACAAGTCTAAACTTTAGTCCTGCTTAAGGCTTCTTTGATTCTGTCCTATGTCTGCATAGTGTTGAAATATTGACACAAATTAATTTGCCCTAATAGAATAATCTAGTCTCGTTTTAAGTGTTTAAATGTTGTAGATTTTGAGCTGGACCAGTTCTAATGTGATCAAGATTCCAAAAAACTACAGCTTATGCTTTTCAATAAAATCTCACAAATTAAGTAAAGGGATCATAAATTACAAACTGGGGTTTTAGGACACTGCTGTTAATGCAGAATAATCTAGTCTTGGTTTGAAACGTTTAAGTATTGTAGTTTTAAAATTAGAGCTGAGTAAAGAGACTCAGGAAATAGAAAAATGATTTGGAATTGCCCTTTAGCCCTTTTCCGAGTCAGAAGCTAGAAATGAGAACTACGATTGTTGAAAAAATAAATTGTTTCTTAATTACATTTAGTTTAACAATATTTGAAAAATATTAATATTGAAAACAACGTGGAATAAAAGTAAAACCAATGAACAAAAAATAATTTAGTTGTAACTTAATGGTTGGTTTTAACAAAAACAAAACAAAACTGAGATACCGCAGTTGACATATGAAATAGCGCCCCCTTCAGTTCTGGAAAGCAATGGCACCTTTTCCATATATGGTATGGTTGTGCCCTGTGCCCACTCCCCGCCCCGTGCTGCAAGCTGCAGCCAAGACCTTCTCAAATAGTTCAACCAAACTTTCCTTGAAACGCAATAATCGTAGACCTCCAGGCATTTGAAAGCCTTTAATTCTCCATGAGTGAAGGGTCCAGCGCTTTCTGTTAAATAGGAATAAATGTCTCCCCAGCAGAGTAGTGGAGAAAACACCGGCGAATCGGACCAACGTTTTCTGTCATCCAAGAGCTCAAAAGGCTTTAAATAATTTTATTTTTGTCTTCATTACAGATTTTAAGCTTCTCTCTACCCCTCCTCTTGTCTTTAGACATTAAAGAATTTATATTTTGGGGTTTTCGCCCGTCAACTCGCGTGAAAGTGTACGTCGCGTATTGATAGCAGGTCGTCTTCTACCACACAGGCACACGCACATGTGTACAACGATGAAAAAATATGTCAACAAAGATCCTCCTATTGGTGGCTCACAGGCTCAAACACACACACAGACACACACACACACGAGTGGCTTGTGGAAGCAATAAGACTGAATTGATGGTGACTCCAGAAAAAGCATCTCGAACATCATCACCTGAACCAGTCAGGCCTTGTGACTTGCACACCATCTCACCCCCCAGCATCTTTATTTTCTTTTTTTCTCCTTTTAACATTCTTGTTACGGCCCCCCTTCTTTCAGGCTGGGCCCCGCTGAGGTCCGGCCCTGCCCCGCGGCTCTGAGAAAACACTCCTCCTCCCGCTGCCGGCGCTCACAGCTGCGGCGCGTCAGCTAAATGAGGAGGCCGGAATAAAGACAGGACAGGAGCGAGGAGTTGGGAGAGGGAGACTTGAAACGTGGAAGTGGGCAGCTGATCCAAAAGCTGAAATGCAGAGGCGAGCAGTTGAGACGAGTTCTGAGACGGAACAGCAAGCAGTTGATTCGAGAGCTGAGATGCAGAGGCGAGCAGGCGAACCGAGAGCTGCCTGTTGAGCTGAGACGGAAAGGGCAGAGTCCCGTGGGGAGAGACTGACGGATCCCTGTGCTGGAGTTCTCCGGCGTGTGTGTGGGTCTCCAAACCTTTTCCAGATCCCAGAGGGATGAGTATGTTTTTTAATTATACAGCCACTTGGGTTAAGACTTTCACTTGTTAGTTGTGGCTTTGAGTCTGCTCTCCTCCAAGTAATATTATTTTAATTGTGACTGAGATAAACAGAGCTCGGGTCATTTTGAATGAACCTTAGATGTTCTTGGTTTTAGTGCTTCCTGTCTTAATGGAAGCTGAGTTAAAGCTCTCTGTTAAATCTCCTCTGCTTGTGGATAAGCTAAACTAAGCTAAAGCTCACTAGTGTTTCATATAGTTGGAGGACACTTTCTGTGCCTCCTTTTTGTTTGTTCCTTGGTTGTGGAGGGGACTGTTTATTGCCGCCTCCATCACCATCAGACCAGGCTGTGGGATGAACCAGCCAGCTATTTAGGGGTTTTACACCTCATTTTTTTTTAACCTTTCTCCCAGGGGATGCTCTCCTCCCTCAAACTACGAGAGACTCTAGCCTTGATTTTTGTTCTCTCCCAGTGGGTTGAATTTACGTTGTAGTTTCTTTAAATCCCTTTAAGTAATCTCCCTACCTGGGCTGCCTTAGAGTTGTTTCTTTAGTGGATGTCCTCCACTCCTAGTTGTGTTGAGTAAAGCCCAATGACTCATTTTCTTTGTGTTTGTTTTCTACAGGACCAGTGGGTCTTCCTTAGTGGGTTAAACGGCGGAACCTGTTTCAAAATAAAATATTGTTGTTTTGTATATCGTCTGTCTCGTCTTGTTTATGTTGTTGACCCTCCTCTCCTAACGAGCCTTGTGATGGGTCTGTAACAATTCTCCTTGTCTCATGGGATGCTGACACACACACACACACTGACTGCATAAATCCCAATTTGCACAGCTGCACAAGTAAAAGGGCAGCAAGGACATCAAAGACACCCAATACCCAATTAGATCAGTTTGTATTGTAGGTTTTTGCCTGTAGGAGGCAGTTTATTATGTTTTATTGAAACTGCGTTTTAGGGTAAAACGATTGAAAATGCTTAATGAATGAAAAAGAGGACAGTCTGTGCAACGACCTAGCAATAGATAACCTACTGAGAAAACAACGTGGGCTACATTGATAATTGGAAAACTTTTTGGGGAAAACCTGGTCTGATCCGAAGAGACGGCATCCATCCCACTTTGGATGGTGCAGCTCTTCTTTCTAGGAATATGGCCAATTTTATTAGTCCTCCCTGACAACCCAGGGTCCAGACCAGGAAGCAGAGTCGTAGTTTAACCCTCCCCTCTGCAGCTTCTGTACTGTTACCCACCCACTACCCCATCCAGACAGTGTCCTGCCCACGGCCAGGATCATACAGATTAAAGATCAGGCTTAATAGAGCAAATCATGAAAATCTCATAAAAATAAAAACAAACTCTACTGAACAGAAAACTAGAACAATTAAATGTGGTTTATTGAACATTAGATCTATCTTTTCAAAGACTTTATTAGTTAATGATTTGATTTGTGATAATCAGATTTCTCTGTTTTGTCTCACAGAATCCTGGCTGCAGCAAGAGGACTATGTTAGTTTAAATGAGTTCACTCCTTCTAATTATTTAAATCATCATATTGCTCGTAGTACAGGGCGAGGAGGAGGAGTAGCAACCATCTTTCATTCAGATTTATTAATCAGTCCCCTACCAATTAATAGCTACAGTTCTTTTGAACATCTAATTCTTAGTTTGCCTAATCCGGATTGCAAAGCTCTAAAACCACTTTTGTTTGTAGTCTTGTATCGTCCACCAGGCCCCTACTCTCAATTTTTGGATCAGATCTCAGATTTCTTGTCTGATTTGGTGCTAAATACTGATAGGGTCATTGTGGCGGGGGATTTTAACATTCATGTTGACATTGAAAGTGATCTTCTTAACGTAGTCTTTAGTAATATCTTAGACTCAATTGGTTTTACTCAAAGAATCCATAGCTCCACCCACTCCTGCCATCATACATTAGACCTTGTGCTGACATATGATATAGAGTGTGAGGAGATAACAGTATTTCCACACAATCCTGTCTTGTCGGACCATTTTATGATAACTTTTGAGTTTATTATAACCGAGCTCTCCAGACATGAAAGTAAATTCCACTATAGTCGATCTTTATCTGATAACGCTGTAGCAAACTTTAAAGCTACTGTTCCATCTTTACTGTCTTCAGAATCTCAGTGTAACTTAGCAGAGGGCAACTATTTCATTTCTAGCCCTTCACAAATTGACGGTCTAGTTCATAGTGTTACTTCCTCTTTACGTGTGGCATTAGACAATGTTGCCCCTTTAAAAAAGAAGGTCATTAAGCACAGGAAGTTGGCTCCCTGGTTTAATTCTGAACTGCGTACTTTAA
>SSNS01001388.1:0-14472 GCA_006937985.1 Aphyosemion australe | reverse complement strand
TGGGGTTGCTGCTTGTTTCTGCTCCTCCACCAGTTTCTACTGTCATCTGGTCAACTGAGCTGCTGGTTGGGACATCTCTGTCTTCTGTTTGCTGATAATGAAACTGTGAGAACAGAGGTTTCTCTTCATAATCCTCACTCTTTATGGAACCAGCAGTGAGTAGAAACCTGGCAGCATCAGTGTCCTCATTCAAATGGGGCTGCTCTCCATCCAGACTGGTCCAAATTTCCTCCTGTTCCTCTTTTATTTGGAGGTGTTCTGAGTCCTGCTGGTCCACAGCAGCACTCTGTTCTTCAAGAGGTTCTTCTTTAACCAGCATTATCTGTCCAACATCTATAGGAAACAAAGAAGCACATGACGTGAATTACCAACTGTAACTTTATATTCTCACATCTAACCGTTGTACTGTTGCATTAAAGACCAACTTCACTTGTTTTTTTCAACACATTTGCAGAGGTCTCTAGAGCTGAAGAAAAAAAATCTAATAATCGATGCATTAATGCGGACATAAACGATTATGAATCGTTGAGGAATCACACCATAATCAATTATTGAGGAATGTCGTTTTGTTTTGTTTTTTAACCGCGGCACCGGCATCACATCCTTTGTCAGAGTGGGACGTATTGTCATTGACTGTTGTGATTGAAGAGCTTTTGAGGGATGGCATGTTGTGTCAGACACGTTTTTGATTTTAAAACAGCAAATATCTGACGTCTTCTATTTATCGATGAAAACAAATTCATATGAAATAATTGTGAGAATCCCCAGTATGCACACATTACATATGGCTGTTACACTGCCTTTGCTGTCCAGTTTAATGTACCACCAAATACAGACATTTTAGCTCCTGTGGAGATATGGTAGCGCTGCGTTAGCCTACTAGCTAACAGCTGCATGTTATAGTGTATGAAACATGTCTGTAACATCCTAATAGTCATACATTTCGCCTCTGGTAAATTGGGTTACAGAAACTAAAGCTGATCCCAAAGCAGTTACTTTAACACAAACTCAAAAGAGTTACAGTTAACCTTAACCAGGCTCCTCAGAGGATAATATCCAAGAACAAACAAAAACAATCTACAATCTAAGCTCCTAAGAGCAATCAAAATATCCCAACAGGTTTAGATCAGTCCGGCGTCTGTAACATCCTAATATTCGTACATTTCGCCTCTGGAAAATTGGGTTACAGGGTCAATAAACAGAAATCTACCCAGAAAGTCAACATGACAACTTTTATCAAGTCAGATAGTTTTAATGAGGACTGTAGCGACGCGTCAATTTTCGTTCTTCCGTGGACCCATGAGCCGACCGAAAAGGGAGGAGGCTTAGGATCCCTATAATAATAATAATAATAATAAAAATTAAAGGAAAACTTGGACGTGTTTCCATTTTTTCGTTTTATTTTAATGCTTTGCTGAAGGATCAGATTGGGACTCTGTATCAGCAGATACTCAAAAATTAAATGACTGAGTCGGATCGGGAGCAAAAAATGTGATCGGAACATCCCTAGTATCAGACCTAAAGGTGCTGAAATAGTTTCTAAAGTGTTTAATAAACTGTGGCAGAGGTAACATGTTAGCATTTAGCATTGGTTCATGTCAGAGCAGATGAAGAGAAAGACAGCAGACACAGATTCTCCCTTCACTAATAGAGCACCTTCATTATAGTCCTGGCAAAGTGACCTGAATAAAAGATGACTCAGCTATTTAAATGTGAAAGATTACCTCACAATCTGTAAACATGCACAAAAAAGTTAGCTAACGTTAGCTACTGCTGTTAGCTATTGTTGCCTGCGAGTTAGCTTGCTATGGGTCCTAAACCACTACATGAACAGAGTCACGAGTGGAACAAGTGACATAAAAAGTGTAAAAACACAATCTTCCCTCTAATATTTGAGCTTACCTTGGTTAAATGTTGATGTGTGGAGACCTGACAGCTCAGCTCCATCCATCTTAGTACAGCACTGGCACAGCTGAAGCTGAAGACGAGATGTGTGTGTGCAGCTAAAGTCTCCGGATAGCACCGTTGTATGAAGCAATGGTTCCGTATGGGGTGAAAAAGTCGTCATTTTATCAGGAAAGTTCTCGGCTTGTTGAAACAATTACATGAGAATAATAAACCTACCACTTTCTGTTGTCACCCACAGACTGAACGATAAAGTAACGAAACTCATCTTTATTTTGTCACTCGTCTAGTTGGATCCGCGCTTCCTGCTTGGTGCGCGCTCCCGACGCAGAGACACATTCAGTCAGGGATAATTACAACGGCTCGACACCTGTCCACATAAACCTGTCACATAAAATATTACTGTAAAATCTAACTTGGTCCTGCAGCCGTTTAACAATTTCTGATTTTTAATCTGGTACTAAATGTGAAAAAAAAAATAAAAATAAGAATTATAAAATAAGAAAAATATTATACAATTTAAAAGTGCCTTTCAAGACACCCAATGACACTACAAAAAAAGCAGATAACAGAGCAAGTCATGCTGAAAAAAAACAGCTTATGTTGTGTTTTGGATGCTGGTCCAGCACGGGATGCTGGTGTTTGGATGCTGGACCAGCATACCATGTGAATGAGATCAGATATGTAAGATGGAGCCAGGTTATGAAGAACTTTGAAAGTGATGAGCAGAATTTTGAAAATGATTCTCTGTTTAATGGGCAGGTTGCAGGATGGGATGTGATG
The DNA here is from genome assembly GCA_006937985.1 of Aphyosemion australe. Taxonomy (NCBI): domain Eukaryota; kingdom Metazoa; phylum Chordata; class Actinopteri; order Cyprinodontiformes; family Nothobranchiidae; genus Aphyosemion; species Aphyosemion australe. Next base: position 11,784 of record SSNS01001388.1, on the reverse strand, counting down.
AGGTAGGATTCCTAGTGATAACGCCTGATACAGCATTGTAGAAGCTGCAGTTTCTGGAGGGATTTGCTGGGGAGACCAAAGAGAAGTGAGTTGCAGAAGTCGATCCTGGATGTGATGAGGCTGTGTCTGTAGGTGTTTGTTTTCCAAGACAAGAAGATGCTGCTGCAGTTTTATTTCACAGTTCAGTTCATCTTCTCTCAACAGGTCAAAGGTTAGTGTTCTTCTCCACGCAATCCAAGTAAACACTCAAGTTTCACATCATCACACACCTAATTACAGATCAGCTACATGTGCCTTTGAAAGTTTTCCTAAAAGCATCTCAAGTAATTAAAATTTCACTGTGAGCTTTGGAGATTTGTACAAATAAATGAGATGAAGCATAAATAACTCACAACATTTAACACATCATGGTATAAAAGCAGCTTTCAAACAGATAAACCTAGCTTTTTATTTCAGGTGATTAAAGCAAAAATAAACTTCAAACTGAGTAAATTTAGAAAAACCAGACCTGTTTTATCCACACACCTACACACACGCACCCCCGCCCACACACACACACACACGCACACACACGCACCCCCGCCCACACACACACACACACACACACCTACACATATACACCCCTACACATGCGCACCCCCGCCCACACACATGCACACACACACCCCTACACATACACACAGCTTTGCCACCAGAGTCAACCTCTTCAGGATATGATTCGGCTGTTTCTTATCTCTGAACTCTGCTCAGCACCGTCCAACAGTCATCAACAACAACAGGTGTACCACAGGTCAGGTGTTACAGAAAACCAACATCAGGCTGTAAATGGAGCGTTTACCACCGTGAAACAAGCGTTCTCTCTCTGTTATCGTCGTTAAAGCTGTAAACTAAATAGTTATGAACACCACAATCAACCAGTAAAGGAATCTGATGAGTGAAATATAAAAAACAGTTTCTCTGTTAGAGATGAAAAAGTTTCTGATGCTCCTTAGAGCTACAAGATATCAGCTTTTACTTAAAATAAAATGTGATTATTTTCTGTTTTTGTTCCACTTTCAGCAGCTTTTCTAACGCAGCTTTAACTGGACTTGGTGGGTTTCAGGACCTACGTGCTGCTGATTCTAGCAGAAACTGTTTTAGATTAAATTAGGAAGATCAAACTTATTTTTTTGGTGGAATGTTACAGATTTATGTTTGCAGAACAGATAAAAACATGCAAAGACATCAACAAGCAGCAGACGGTTGACTCAGGTGGCTGCAGAACTAACTAACTAACTGACTGAAGGCTCCTCTTGGTTTGGCATGAAGCAAAGAGAAAATGATTAAGACCACTGGGTTGATAGCAGGCATAGGTTGAGAGGCTGAGCTGCTGGTTGAGAGCTGGACGGATGCTGAAGTTCTTCTCTGGTTTGGTTTGGAGAACGAGCAGCACTGGTGCATCTTTACATCCCAGTGAAGAGCTAAAGTTCAGATCAATCAGGAAACACAACGCTTAAAGCAGCTGGCTCCAAATTCATGTTTCTGATTAACAATAATGTTAGTTTGACAGCTGATCATCATAATCAGACATGAATGATGCCCAAACCCTCCTGCTGCAGATGTTTCTACAGCAGGTAAGTAAACTGGTGCTGGTTTCAGGAAATTATGTTTTACACATCAACTCTACACACACTCCTCGGAGCAGGAAGTCATTTTCTTCTACAGCACCTAAAGTATAAAAGTCAGATGTGTATCCATGGTTACCACCTTCATAAAGAGTCCATTTACAGTAAAATACTGTCTAATTAGAGTCACTTTGGATTCATTTATATCTAATTTACTTAACCTTTTAACCTAGGCCAGCGTTAAGGCCTTCATCTCATCAAAGCGTCGATTTAGTTCAAAAGAAAAAAAAAAATTACCAAACAAAAAAATAAAATCTTTCAAATAGTTTAAAAACATTCACCCCAATTTTATTATTTCTATATTATTATAACCCTATGTTACATTTTTACTCATTTTTGCCCCAAATGAATAAAAATGTAAAAATCTGTTATTTTAATCAGCTTTTTTCTTGATGTGGAGGTCGAAGGGTTAATAAAAGACGAGCCCAACCGACACTAATTTTGGTCTAATTCATTCCAAACACTTACACACCAGTTTCGTCCCATTTATTAGGCTGTTCCACAACGATCTCCCGCTGTGATGGAGCCCTGAACACGGCTCATGTTGGGGTTTTGATGAGTTGCAGTAACATTCATTTAGTCCTTTAAAACTCAGAGTTTCAGCATCGACACATCCCACCAGCCTCTAAACCAGCGGCTCAGACCAAAGGTCAAGGCCATGGAAAGGTTGCATCACTGCATCAGATCTGTTCAAGTTTTAAATAAAAGAACCCCCTTCCCTTGATGCAGACAAGCATCCACCTCAGACGTTCCAGTTTCCCATCGATTAACACATCACAGACATTATTCTTACCTACTCTAATAACCAGTAAGATGGACGTGTGGACGGAGCGATGTGGTGGTTGGACGTTTCACAGACACATGATCGTACAAATCAAGACAACTATTGTGTTTGCTACCAGAACCGTCAGGGCTTTAGAGTACAGTTACAGGTCGTCAACACCCTGCTTTAATAACAAATATTTCACTATTTTTAATTGAATAATTCGCTAACTACTGAAAATACATCTTAAAATGTCAAAATGTGGAAAATCCTTTCTTCCCCTATAAGGAAAGTCTTTGGGTATTATTTTTTCAGGGTGCTGACCCCTCATGTTGATGATGAGATCGATCTTTTCATTGTTGTACTACCAATTATTTAAGCTGCTACTGTTTTTCTACTTTGCAACAGACTCACACGGACACAAACAGACAGAGTATGTACAGTATTTACAACATGTTTTATCCTGCGTGTAGTGATGTTGACTGAGGAGAGGCAGACAGCTCATGGGTGGGACTGGTAATCGCCCTAAAGTCTAACTGCTGGTGGAAGCCTTGTAAGGATGTTGGATAGAGAGGTATGGAGGTTACCCAACAATCGGGCTTACAGTACAAGGTCTGGGCAGAAAGTGAAGGTCTGGTGTAGGGTAAGATCTTAAGATATGTCTTATTTGGACCTCAAAAGCACACAGAATGCCAATCCCATTTCTAGTGTTACTCCTAGACTTCAAGGGCACCATTAGCTCTTAAAGTGGAGTCATGAGGGGCTGCAGATGCCTCCTCAAAGAAGCATCATCAGTCGTTGCTACATTTCAGAGAAACTGGTGGATTACTACCTCTGGGTCAGGGGAGAAGGCCAACCTCAAGTGGAGGAGTTTAAGTATCTGTGGTTCTTGTTCACTAGTGAGTGAGGAGATCAACAGACAGATCTGGGAAGCGTTTGCAGTGATGCAGATGTTAAGCCGGTTAGTTGTGGTGAAAAGGCAGCTAAGCCAGAAAGCAATTCCCTGGATTTAACGGCCGCCCTATGTTCCAACCCTCATCACGTTTGGGTTATCACAACAAGAACAAAAAATACAAAAGGCTTATATGAGCTTCCTTTGCAGGGTGCCTTAGAGATAGGGTGAGGAGCTCAGACATCCAGAAAGGGACTCAGCTCCTGGTTGAGAGACGTAATCAGGACGCCCCCTAGATGTCTGGCTGGGGAGGTGTTTTGGGCATGCTCTGCTGGGAGAAAGCCTCAAGGCTGATGCTGCACATCTTAGGACTGGCCTGGGAATACCTTGGTATCCCACAAGAAGAGCTGGTGGACGTACGTGGGAACAGTCTAGGCGTCCCTGTTAGGTCTCCATATGACCCCTTACCCAGAGGACGAGTTCTAGTGGGCCACCAGATTTAGCTCGAGTCCCAGTTTTCTTTTACAGAAAGCTGAGATCTTAATATGTTGGGCTAAAGACGTCTTTTGAGGAAAATCTGATTCAAAACAGAAAAATGCGAGAAAACAAAGATGTTCCAAACACGCAAACAAGTTTGGCTAGCATGTACAAGTATACACGCTAGCAACATACTAGCTACCATGTATACTTATACATACATACTAGCTAGCATGTATAAATATACATCCTAGCAAGTACAAGTAAACATGCTAGCAACAGACCAGCTAGCATGTATACTTGTACATGCTAGCTAGTATGTTGTTAGCATGTACAAGTATACATGCTAGCAACATGCTAGCTAGCATGTATAGTTGTATTTTCCTCTAATTATTGGAAAAACGTCTGAAAACTCCATTTGAAATATCCACCTAAACACACCGTTAGCAGGGTTAGATAACGACACCCCACACACACCCAGCTCAGCCAGCACACATAGGTGGGCCCCATATGGGATCTATATGGGCAAGCCGTATGGATCCCAACAGGGTTTGTCCACGGTTTCCATGGTGGCCCCACAGGGGTATGCCGGTGTTTGAGTCAAACCCTCTGAAAACCCATGTAGGGTCCGTTAAAATCTATGTGGGCAAAAATCTTTCTGGGCAAACCCCCATGGAGCCACCATAGAAACTGCAGACAAACCCTGTTGGGACCCATATGGCTTGCCCATATAGATCCCATATGGGGCCCACCTATGTGTACTAGCTGGGCATCCTACTGAATGCCCAGTGTCAGGTGGTCCAGGAGAAGGGGTAAGACTGGGATTAGATCTTAGCCTGACACTACAAGGCTTTTTGTTTTGATCAGACCCAGACTCATGTTTCTGTTTCCAGTCCTCTTCCAGTGAGCTGAAGCCTCAGAACTAATCTACAAACACGGTAATGTTAGCGTTTTTCTCTTTCTACTCCCAAGAGGAAGTCTTTCCCAATAGGTCCAACTATTCCTGTTCCTTATAAACAAATTTTGGCAAAGATCTTTAAAAAAACCAAAACAGTGAAGCTTATGCCCGGTTGTAGTAATTAGTTAATACTAGATTCTGTTGGACCATTGGGTTCAGATTAAATACTAAAGAATGAATAAATCAGCAGCGTAAAAACAGGCACAGTACTCAAATCTCTCCTCGATAGGTGGGCGGTATAAAGGAGAGGGGTGGAGGACAAAAGGCAGAAGAAATGGGACATTTCTTTAGATGAATGGAAGACGTCCTGTCCCCTGGTGGCAGGGACTAGAGACAGTAATATCTAATCCACAGCATTTCTGAATGAGTCGTCTGTTCATTGTCCTGTCACGTTATTGTTTTATAGCTTTGAATGTCAGTTTCATTCAGAAGGAGGTACGATAAGCTCTGTTCTGATGACATGGAAGTCCAGGTCCACACCAGTGGCTCCTTCATGGTGTCCCTGTGTCTAGGTGATTCATGACCCCCAGCAGCAGGGGGTGGATCTCAGTAGAGTCTCAAAAACAAAGAAGTCAGTAGTGATTTTAACAGAGGCAGGCCTTGTGCAAAGTCTGCAAGGTTGGCACACGCTCTGGACCAGTGATGGTGTCCAGGAGACAAACTGGGGATAAAATACTGGAGAAGCTGAGCAGGAGAACAAATGACCAGTTTGCAGAATTCTGTTTCAGGTCAATAAAACGGGGCGTGTTCCAGGTGAGGGAAACAAAACGGGATTCTAGAGTAAAGTAAGATTTTTCTCTGTGAGTAGAAAACTTCTAGACCAGAGCTGAAGAAAGACTCTCTGGACTTTATCGATGAAATGGGAACCTGCAAGTTCTATTGGGATATTTTCTAGAGATCTGGTTTCGTTTTGGGCACCAATTAGAAATACAGTAACTGTTCTTAAACAGCATGATCATACTTGGATTTCTGTATCTATTAGATTTCATCTAGACCAGGTTCTGGGAGCTGAAGGTGTGCTCTGTAGATTTTACTGGTTCTGTTTTAAACGACAGCAGTGGTTTGGTCTCTATGCTGGTTCCTAAAGGAGCCGGTCTGAGGAGCAGCTCTAGACTAGAGTGGACTTGTGTTTCTTAAAGACTTGTTCTCTTCTACACTGGATCATGTTGGACTTCTCTTTGATCAATGGGAACTTTTCTTACTCTAGTCTGAACCAGAGACCGTTATGTTTGATGATAGGGGGTCTGGTCTAGACCAGTGGGGAGGGAACTTGTTTGGTTTCCAGAAGTGGAGATTCACAGTCGGATTCCATCGCGTCTCCATCAGCGTGGTCTTCAGCACCGCTCAAGGTGTTGGATTCTACAGGAGCCTCATCCTGGAACAACACATAGCATCAACGGGCGCTCACGGGTAGGCACCTGTTGGTGAAGTCTGCAGGTGTTTGGTCTCTTACCGTCACCCAGGGGTGGGAGAGGACTTCTTCAGCCGTGAAACGAGCGTCCACGTTCACCTGCAGCATTTGACTAATCAGCATCTGTGGAATAGGTCATGTGACTGTTAAATCTTTATGTTCATGTATGAAAGCTGAACTTTCATAAGAAACCTGTCGTATCTGGCATGGTTTATAAAAATCTACTTTTTGAAGACTGGTTCATAATCACAACGTTGCAGGGAAACAAAAATATTTATCTTGGAATAAATTTGATTGGATTATGATGCTAAGCTCCTTAACAGCCATGTTTATACACACAGCTGATGTCAAGCGTCTAAAACACGATTATTTAGGACCAAACCAGATGGTTGTACCTTTGCTGGTAGGCTGATGGTGTCCCAATCCGGAGACGGGAACTCCAGCTTCCCTTTGAGGATCTGATCAAACAGCTCCTCCTGGACGTTGTTCTCGCTGAGGAAGATAAAGAACATCCCAGAACACTTTACTCATTGGGTCAAAACTCAACGTATTGATCAGAAAAGAGCTATCTGCTGCAGGTAAGACACTGATCACTCCACAGCAGAAGTCCAAATTAAACCCATTCAGTTTGGTGACAAACAGAATACGGCTGACTAATGGATAAGTGGGAGACGTTGCATTCACTGACCTTCTGAAAGGAGGAAATCCACACAGCAGGATGTAGGCGATCACTCCTGCAGCCCAGATGTCCACCTTTAGACCGTAACTGCACACAAACACAAGAACAACTGTCTGCTACCCACAAGAAAACACAACTTATGTCTACTTACATCAAATGTAAATAAGCATTGTTTTCTTTTATCTTCTCATCTGATATTCCCACATTTAGTTTAGTTCTTTAGACTTTTGAGAGAAGAACCAGCAGCTTCCAGTCAGAGCGAGAGCCGCAGATGTTCTCCAAGGTCGAGCTATCATCAGTCCTGGTGTGGCGCCGACCATCGCTCTACATCAACTGCACTGACGCCAGGAATTAAACGTAACGTTAATCTGAACGCCTCTGGATGAGGATGACCTAGCGGCGGTCTCAGTAACGCACAAAACATAAAATACCAACGATAGGAAACTCTTCCTATGTTCTGGTGGGGATTTAATATTAATATCAATACTTGACCTAGTGGAGAGTATTTAATCTGTAGATGTAACAGAATAGTTGATAAACAACATTTTCCTCTCTTACCCGGTTTCAGCGATGATCTCCGGGGCGACGTACGTCGGCGTGCCGCATACGGTGTAGAGCGGTCCCTCCACCACCGTCGCTAAACCGAAGTCCCCCAGCTTCAGGGACTTGGTGCCGTCTGGGTACTCGCACACCTGAACAACAACAACCCCCTTTAATCTGAGATTTATATCAGATATCTGAGAATAAAGCAGGTTAAAATCACACAATAAGGAGACATAGTTGGGATTTTATTTTTGTTTCTTTTTTAACGTAGGAACTGATTTCCACCAGCAGGTGGCAGGTTTTGACCATTAAGTTACCATTAGAATCATTTCTATCAAACTAATAGATTTTGTTATGGAAACATAGTTTCATATAAATACAGGATTTTAGCAGCAGTTATAAAGCGTTTAAAGGCTGTTTGAACATAAACTACTTCAACTATCATCATCACTGACCACAGGCCGGCCGTCTCAACCACAAAGCATCATGGGAGTTAAATTCATAGTTTAAACCTGTCTTAAAATAAAAAATGAGAACTATAATTAAAATGTAGCTACATGAACATTCACAAACAACAGATAAATATTATGAACTAACTTTATTAATACTTATTGGCCTTTACTTACAATAAACTTTGTGTCTTTTAGGAACTTATTTTTAAATCTTAAGTCTCAGATATTTTTCACGTTAAAGAAAACGTCCATAAAAACCAGTTTGAACAGGTTTGAGTGGGTTTCGGTACCAGCAGGTTCTCTGGTTTGATGTCTCTGTGGACGATGTTCATGCGGTGGAGGTACTTGATGGCTCCTGCCAGGTTGAACACCATGGCGCTGGCGTCGTGCTCGCTGTACTTCGTAGAGGAAGTGATGGCGTCGAACAGGTCGCCACCCTGACAGGAGACGGGAAAGCAGGAGTTAGTATCCGGCTCGAAATACGACTTTATTTACACAAAACAAAGAAAGAAGAAGAACCTTCACAAGCTCCATGACCAGGAACAGCTGAGTGGGCGTTTCGTCCACCTCGATCAGCTGGATGATGCTGGGATGTCGGACCCTCCTGAGGACCGCCACCTCATTTTCTATCAGGTGCTCCTGTTGACCAGAACGCACACTCTGGTTTGATTGGTTCAGGTAATATTAATTAATACACTGATTTAGTAAACGTGGACTTGTTTGGTGTCATTTTTCTCATTACAGACTTTCTGAAGGTCTTTCAGAGTTTTTCTTTCAACTTTAGCAAATTTAGAAAATTTCATTACAGCAACAGTAAAGAGTTTTAACACCAAGCTATTGATTTCAAACTGGTTTCAGTGATTCTTGAGTCAGAATCTTGACCAACTGCACATGTGACAGCATTATTCTGCACTCTGCTGACCAGAAATGGCACTTTGTGATTCTGAACGCTCTACAACATGTTTGTTTACTGTGCCAGTAGCTAACATAAAGAATAGCAGTTAGCTTTTTTGGTTTGCCAACCGTCAACAAAAAGCACAAGAAGAAGAATTTTGCCAATTTAGTTGGCATCATGGCAGAACCTGGAAGTAAAGGAGAGTAATATCTTTGGAAGGAAGAAGAGCTAAAACCAGAGTGAACATTGGGGCGTCCTACACACTATTGAGGAAGCTAAAGGAGGCTACGTGATCAATGACTACAGTGACATGGCGTTGTTGCTACTGGACTTGCAATAATATTTTTGTCTAACAGTGTGGATCTTTTTACTTCGTGGCTCATTTTAGTATCAGTTGACTCATGCTAACGTTAGCTCATGTTAGCGTTAGCTCATTGTTAGTGCTATAGCAGGCTACGGCAGTTTTTTTTAAGACAGTTGTAATTCCACATTCAACCAGTAGGAGGGAGAAGTGGGAAACTTATTCAGTGCTGCTTTTTGTCAGAAACAGGAACAAGAGACAGAAAATCCATTCAGGAGCTGAGATTTTCTGACTGATGCTTAATCAAACTAGATTTTTTTTTATTTTTAAGATCCAACAGATTTTGTCTTTATGACAAAGAGCCTAAAGTTTAACACCAGATGTGTGTCAGCACTACTCTGGCTCATCCCTTGAGTTATGGAGTGTTTTATGCCAGAATGGTTTATAGGTCAGCATTAATTGTATAAAACTGAACAGAAAATCTACCAACATGTAAATAAAAACTCCTTCAGAACGTCTGAAGAACTGTTGATAAAAACATCTGTAGAAGATAAGCAGAAGGTTTGGTTGCTGGGAAAGAAAGTATGATTAAATCAGCTGATTGGTTAAAAGTAAAGCTACATTTAACAGCCCGTCAGCAGGTTAATGATGGTGAAACTCGTCTAAATAAACCAGATTTTTCTGCAATGATGAGAAAGAAGCACCACACGGTCCATTAGTCCATCTAAATGATGCTCAGAAGAAAAATGATGTTTTTGATTAAACTTGTTGTTTCTGTTTAGTTTGGTTTTTATCCTTTAAAGCAGGACTTATCTGTAGCTAATATCAGGATTAAAGCTGTAATAATCTGTAAAATCCACACAGATTTAATCCTAACTTGGTGTTACCTTCCCACAGCAGCGAGCTTTATCGATGATCTTCAGAGCGTACTCCTGTCCCGTCGCCCTGCAAACACAGATTAAGACTTACATTAATATTATACATGACTGGTTAAATGAAGCAGTGTTGGATATGAACTGAGGGTTATGGTAGTGTAGTGATGGAGGTTACCTCTCCACACACTCCTTCACCACGGCGAAGTTTCCGTCTCCGATCACTTTTCCAACCTTGTATTTGTCGTTGATGATGGAGGAAGAAACCGAGCGGTTTCCGTTCACTGTGAGAACAAACGACACGTTTCCAGTTTCAATCCAGAATCATAAAGATAAACAAAAACCCTCAAACCTTCAGCGTCGTCGTCTTCCTGCTCAGCTTCTCCGTTGACATCAGTGGAGGAGGAGCGACGAGGAGAAATCTGCACAGAAACTTTTATTTAGGAGGAAAACCGGAGAAAACGACTGAAACGGGATCAAACCGCTCCAGTCCCACCTTCAGGTTCCGCCGTGGTCCAGGACTGGTGGGAGACGGACTGGACCTGTTGGACTTCACCGCCGGCTGTGATCCTGACGTCTCATTGGCTGCAGGGAAAAGAACGGGCCATCTGATTGGTCAGGATGGACAAGGCTTTACATCTGTGAGTTTTAGTTTTACAGTGTGTCTGAATTTATTTATATTTTATATAAAAATATTAAAAACAGGTATTAAACTATTTTATTTAGTTTAAGTTTAATTTAAACTCATTTATAGTTTATTGAATACATTTGTTTCAGATCCTTTTACATCCGTTTTCTCAACAGTTCGAATAAAAGGAGAAAATTCAATAAAATAAGAAAAATTAAAAAATTCATGTAAAAACCATCAGTTTAAATTAATTAAATATATTAATTGTTAATATATTTATGTAAAATAGATAAACCAACAGTAAAAACATTGTCTCATATTTAAACCGTTGGTAGCCTATAATGAAACCATATAAAAACCATTTTTATTTTAAAAACCAACATTTTTAATGTTTTTCAGTTCAAATTAAGTGAAATAATCACAAATCAATTAAAAAAGTATTCATCAAAAACCAGTCAAACAGCGATTGTCTGAAAAAGACCAACTTTTCCATGTTTGTTGGTTTTATTATAACAAAAGTGATATAAACAGATTTCTGTGAGACCACGTGAACATTTATAGAGGGTGTTTGAGGCTAAACCAGCTAAAGTACTTGTGTAACTAACAGGTGAGGAGGGGGAGGAGTTTTCCTACCTGGACCAGGTGACTTGGTCCTGGGCGGGCCTTTGGGCGGAGCCTTAGAGGAGGAGGAGAAACCGGAGCTGCTGGGAGTTTTAGGAGTTTTCTGAGGAGCAACTGAACGAGGAGTTTTGGTTCTGCACTCTGGTCAGGAGAGAAGGAAAATGAAAAATAATAAGCTTTTTATTAGAAATAACTCTGATTTATATGTAACATGTAATTATGGCTGTAATGACAATAAAATCATGATATTTGTTATCATTTTAATAGGTTATGTGACTTGAGGAGATCTTCTCCAGACCCCTCCCTGGTTCCTCATGATCAGTCCTAGCTATGGTCCTAACCCTCTAGCTGTGCTACAGCTGAGTAGAAGGTTCCTGATGACCATGATGATGTGAGTATAAGGTATAAGGGTGTGTCGTGGTGGTGTTTTACCATTCACAAAGGCTGCTGTTTTACCGGAGTGAGTCAGAACAAAGTCGTCCTGAGCGTAGCGGAACTTCTCCGGACCGCACGCCATGAACACGTCATCATCACCGAAGAAATCCTGCAAACAGGTCAGCTACACACACACACACACACACACACACACACACACACACACACACACACACACACACACACACACACA
>SSNS01001387.1:0-23660 GCA_006937985.1 Aphyosemion australe | reverse complement strand
GCGCCGCAACATGGTTTTCTATTAGCTGTCATATCTGTGTCTGGACTGGAACCAGCACGTTGGCGCCCCCTGCAGCTGCAGGCGCTCCTGCTGACTGAGAGGGTTCAGGCGAGCGCCATGTGTGTGAGGAAGCGAATAGGGAGGGGCGCGGGGGATTTCACCTCTGGGTCTCTCCCAAATGAAACGGACGGGGGGGTGGGGGGGTCTGAATCAACTGTATAAGATGGCTAAAGTCAATCACACCTTGATGTTCTTCCTTATAACGCACATTTAATTCATAATATTATAAATACAGGCTTATAATTCCTTCACGTTTTTCTGAATTGTGTGAAATGGCCAAAAAAAAGAGGAAAAACAAAAGGATTTTGTGGTCACCCACCAAGGTCAATTGGTTTAGTCTTGACTCCTGGTTGGTGATTGGAAACCTGTTTATTGAGTCCAGTGCCAAACAAGATGGACAGAAAAGGCCTAAACCATCAGGTGCCCAATTCAGGACTAACGGGCTAAAGATAAAGGTAGGTAGTACGTTCTCATGCTAGGATGCACGTTTTCGATTTGTTTAAAACCGGTTAACTGGGGATTTTAACGGTTAAATTCGGTCAACTAATTGCTAACAGAGCTAATAGGGCTGAAAGTTTGAAACGAATGGTTCGAATAAATTCCTTGAATCCTTTTTAATGATTCAAGCGCGCTGCGAGGACTCGTTAAATGCGAACTGCAGCCTGCCTCCTGAACAACAACAAAAACACGTTGGTCATGATTCATGTTCACATAGCCTAATAATGAATAAACTCTACAAGCAGAAAAAAGTCCCCAGTCCTCACTAACTATCCTGTTATTAGCATCTCCAGCACTACTGAACATGCTAATGAAATACATTACTGATCTACTGGTCATAGTGTAACTGTGGATATATTTAGATGTGTTATTTTGACTAGGATGATGAGTGATATTAATACCACCTAAAATGTTACTGAAATATAGGTGAATATTGTTCTATAAAATATTAATTAACTATAAATATCAAATGGGAAAGAGGGAAGTACACCCATTGATTTAATACATATTATTTAGGCTTTTATAAGAAGAGTCTGACATCACAGCTTCATCATTTAGTTGTTTTATTGCACATCTTTAGCAGCAGACCACAGTCTTGTTTGGACAGATTTGTCACAAGTGTGGCTCCTTCATTGCATTTGTTACACTGATTATTTTTCACATGCTTTGTTCAGTAATAAAAGGTGGCCTTTCTGGTAGTCTACAGTTTTTTTATGTCAGTTTAAATTGCAATTTCAGGGGCAATTCTAAAATATTTTGGATCATCATCTGCCACTGGTCAGGATGAGCCACCCACCTCCCCTGCTGGACAAGACCTGCCACCTATCTTATCGGCCACATCAGTCACAGCGTTGACCCTTGAGGAAGAGTTACTATGTGTGTGTGTGTGTGGGGGGGGCGCTCAAGGGATGTCTCGCCCGGGGAGTAATTCCATGTAGAACCGCCACTGCATCAGACCTCAGCCCATCCGATTCATGCCAGCCAGGAAACCTGGGCCCACTTGTGACTCAACTGCTTCATGGTCGCCACTGTCTCTGTTCCAGCTCTTTTTCAGTTCATCAGTGGTTCGCACAATAATTGACAACACCAACACCAACACCAACGCTGCCAGACGACTCCAGGCTGGAATGAAATTTGTTTGGAAAGCTCTGACAGTGAGTGATTTTTACACTTTCTTGGCCATCATAATCTTCACCAGTCTTGTGAGTGTGCACCACAGAGCAGACTATTGGAGAAAGATGTGGCCATACAACTTTCCCTTCCCTGCTGACAAAATGACCAGAGATTGTTTTGAAGCCATCTTGTGGTCTCTGCACCTCAGCAACCCTGATGAAGATGAGGAGAACGAGAGGAAAAGGAACAGAGCAGACTACGACAGGCTGTTCAAAATCAAGCCACTCTACACTGATATGGTGACGGCCTGCCAGGCCCACTTTCAGCCATATCAGATGATCTCCATCGACGAACGAATGGTGGCATCCAAGGCTCGTCACAGCATGAAGCAGTACCAAAAAGACAAGCCAACTAAGTGGGGGTACAAGCTTTTCGTGCTGGCTGACTCATCCACAGGATTTACCTGGAATTTCTTTGTGTACACTGGTAAGAATGTCTCCACCACAGGGCAAGGACTGAGCTACTCTTCAGTGTTGGACCTCCTTCCTTTCTCTCTGCTTGGTGGAGGCTACACACTGTTTGTGGACAACTTTTACACAAGCCCCACCCTTTTCCAGGATCTGAGAGCCAAAAACATTGGATGTTGTGGCACAATACGCAAAAATCGTATTGGTTTTCCCAAAACTGTGGACAATGACCTGCCCAAAAAGGCTGAGAGAGGTGATTTGCGGTGGCTTAGGAAGGACGGCATGCTGTTGTGGATGGACACGCAGGAGGTTACCATGTGCTCTACAGTTCATGCAGCCTTCAGTGGACAGTCTGTCAAACGCAGGGTAAAAACAGCTGGTGTGTGGCAGACCAAAAACATTCCGGTTCCTGATGCTGTTGTTGAGTACAACAAACACATGGGTGGTGTGGATTTGTCTGATGCTTTGATCGGATATTACAGTGTCAGCCATAAATCCACAAAATGGTACAAGACATTTTTTTACCATTTTGTTGATATTGACTGCGTCAACAGCTTTATCCTTTACAAGGAGCTTCTGAAGTTGAAAGAACCTGCCTCAGGAAAGCCGCCAAGCCACAAACAGTTCAAAGAGCAACTAGCAGCAGAAATGCTGCAGTTTGCTGGAAGCTCAGCACCACCTCCAGAGCCACAGGCCACCAAACTGACCTGCATGCCCGAGTATTACGGGAGTGATGCCACCCAGTCCCGGAAGCTGGCATCCAAAGGGTGAAGACGCCAGTCTACTGCAGGAAGTGTCAAGTCCCGCTGTGCTTCACATCAAAAAAGAACTGCTTTAGGAAGTGGCATGATGAACATTCCTAAAGCAGTTCTTTTTTGATGTGTCTTGATGCACTTTGATGTAAATATGTATATAGTTTTCTTTGTTGTTGTTTTACATTTATAGCAAATTTACACCTGTTTCCTCATGTTCAAATGTTATAATGTTATAGATTTGTGGTTGAATTTTTCCCTTTTCAATGTTTCCTCGTTCCATTCCATTCCATTCCATTTATATTTGTAGAGCACACTTATACACAGCCGAGGCCGACCAAGGTGCTGTACAATAAAAACAACAGGCATACACAAAAACCAAACATACAATACAGGAAATGGTGAGTAGTCCGATGACCACTACCAAATCAACAATAAAAAAGTAAAAACATAATAAAAGGCAAACTAGGCCGAATTAAAAGCCAGCGAATAGAAATAAGCCTTCAGGCGTGCCTTAAAAACAGGGAGAGAGGGGGCCATTCTCACTGCCAAAGGCAGTTGGTTCCAGAGACGAGGCGCACAGATTGAGAACGCACGTGCTCCTCGTGTCCTCACCCGAACACTTGGGACCTGTATCAGACGGTGGTCTGCTGACCGAAGGGTTCGACCAGGTATGTAGGGCTGAACTAGCTGAGTCAAGTACACTGGCGCATAAAGATAAAGTGATTTAAAAACAAGAAGTAAAATTTTAAACTGGATGCGGTAGCGCACCGGGAGCCAGTGCAACTGGGCCAGAACAGGAGTAATGTGCTCCCTCCTTCTGGTGTCCGTCAAAAGGCGGGCCGCTGCATTCTGCACCAGCTGTAGGCGCGCAACTGAGGAAGATGTGGATCCATAAAAAAGGGAATTCGCATAATCCAAGCGCGAAATTACAAATGCATGGATCACTGTGTGCAAGTTGCGTCTAGTCAGGATGGACTTCATCTTGGATATTCGGCGAAGCTGAAAAAAGCATGATCTAACCACCTGACTAATGTGAGAGTCCATCCGCAGCTCTGGGTCCAACACTACTCCCAGGTTAGTGATGGTTGGCTTCACTAAACTGGCGAAGCAGGGTGGCAGAACAGGGCTAACTGCAGTGGGAGAGGGAGGAACAAATAAAAGAGCCTCCAACTTTGACTCGTTCAAGTGTAAAAGGTTGTTGCAAAGCCAACCCTTCACTTCATTCAGGCAATCCACAGCCGGTTGCACTGACTCTAATGATTTTAAAGAAACATAAAATTGGCAGTCATCAGCATACAAATGGTACGTCACACCATGTCGCCTAAAAATAGCTGCCAAAGGAAGCATATAAAGATTAAAAAGCAAAGGTCCTAAAATCGAGCCTTGGGGAACACCGCAGGGCAGAGAGGAGACTTCAGAGGCATACTCCCCCAGCCTCACACAAAAACTTCGGTTACTAAGATAGGATCTGAACCAGTTGAGGGCAACTCCCTGGATACCCACTAGCTGGTTCAGTCGAGACAGAAGTATGACATGATCTACGGTGTCAAACGCAGCTGTGAGATCCAGCAACACCAGTAAAACATGGGAGCCGGAGTCTGTGGACCGCAGAACGTCATTAAAAACTCTAAGAAGGGCAGTCTCAGTGCTATGACCTGGACGGAACCCTGATTGCAAAGGGTCTAAAATGTGAAAAGTCTGCAAGTGGTCAGATAGCTGCGTAAAAACAACTTTCTCAAGAAGCTTGGACAAGAATGGAAGCTTTGAGATGGGACGGAAGTTTCCCAGGGTGGTAGAGTCCAAACCAACTTTCTTCAGAACTGGCTGGACCACTGCCTGTTTGAAAGCCAGGGGAACAACTCCAGAAGCTAAACTCCCATTCACAATATTTAAAACAGATTGGCCAACCACAGGAAAAACCTCTTTAAGAAAACGCGGGGGCATCGCATCAGTCGGAGAACCAGAGGGCTTTAACCCCGCCACCAGATCAGTGAGCAAAGAAAGAGAAATAGGCTCGAAGTGATCCAATGAAAACCGAGGGGAGTCACATCCAGGAGAAGCATCCAACGAGGGTGAGATCAAGGCTCTGATGTTGACGATCTTAGAAACAAAAAAACTAAGAAATCTAGAACAAAGATCATCTGAAGCATCAGAAAGAGAAGGCTCAGAGGAAAGAAATGAATTTAACACAGAAAACAAAACCCGTTGATTACCAGAATGATTACTGATAATGTCAGAAAAATAATTCTTCCGAGCCGTCTTTACCACTCGCTGGAAGCGTCTCCAGGACTCCTTTAATAGAATTAAACAGGCTGGATCCCTGTCCTTCCTCCATCTTCGTTCATGTCTCCTACATATTTGTCTAGCAGAACGTGTATCAGCGTTAAGCCAGGGATCAGTTCTGCTCACACAGCGCCGCAGCCTCAAAGGTGCCACCTGCTCCAAAACAGAGAGGCAGAGAGACTGGAAGGAGTGCAGCAGCTCATCAGGGTCACCAGAGTTCATAGGAGAGGAGGGAAGATCAACAAAGCGAGATGAGAATGACACAGCCGTTGATGGCCTAATAAGTCGTGAATAACACGGCATATCCTGCTTAATCGGACCACGCCGAGACACAACAGTGGAAAATAAAACTGGTTGATGGTCAGATAAACAGGCATCATCATCGACAGTTAGTTCCTTAACTTCCACATCATGAGATAAAACCAGGTCAAGAATGTGAGTTTGTCCATGAGTAGGAGCGTCCACTAGCTGAATCAACCCAAAAGAGTCCACTAAGTGAGAAAACTCACACACAAGAGGCTTCCCAGGACAGCACACATGAACATTAAAGTCTCCTAAAAGGAGGACCTTATCATATTTCAAAAAAATATCTGCTAAAAAGTCGGAAAACTGATTAATAAAATCCTTATTCGGCGTCGGGGGGCGATACACCACCACGCACAAAATCGGAGGCGAATGGCCAAGTTCAAAAGCAGAAAGTTCAAAGCTGGAAAAAGCCCCAGATCCGGTAACAGGTTTGCAGGAGATGGATGAATTAAAAACAGTCAACAATCCCCCACCCCGGCCCGTAAGCCTCGGGGTGTTCAAGTAGGCACAGTCAGCTGGGAGAAGCTCAGCAATAGCTGATAAGTCATCCGGGTTAACCCAGGATTCAGTAATACAGATCACGTCCAGCTTATGCTCAATAAAATAGTCTTTAAGAATAAAGGACTTATTACCGATTGAGCGGGAGTTAATCAAAGCCCACCGGTACAATCCAGGCGATTCAGCGTCGGGTCCAGCGATCACAGGTGCGGCAGAGAGATGTCTCAGCGGCAGCAAGTTATCCAGAGAAACGCCCCGATGGCAGCGGGCGCAGGGCCGATGAAAGCCATCAGCAGTATCCACCAAACACCGGGTGGAGCGGCATCGAGCTCCCCGATTACTCCTCCCCAAGGAGGCCAAGGCCGCTCGAAGGCGAATCAGGCGGCCGCCACGACATCCACGCCGCCGGCGCCGGCGACTTCTCGGCCTCAGGAGGCAGGAACTCTTCCACAACTCCGACGGGACATCAGGGAAACGCCTGTGCAGCGATTCACCCTGAATCAGATGGCAACCCACAGAGTCATGCGGTCGAAAACGGAGCTCCAAAAGGGAGGATCGATCATAGGTAAGGAGCGCAGATCCAAGTGCAGGAATTAGGCAGAAGAAGGCCAAAAAAAGCAAAAAGGTGGAGAGCAACAGACGGCATGCCAAACACGCTGGCGCCATCTCTCATTCTGAAGTTCTATTTTACATTTCATTGTTAACTCATTCACTGCCAGCCATTTTCTGATCAGAAAGCCCCTGACTGCCAGCCGTATTTCTAGCGTTATTCGTTCTTTCACAATCTGGTGCCCAAGCGCTGCTGCAGAAGCATTTCCGGTTCGGCGCATCATTTTTTTCACAGCAGCGACCCAAATCAAACTTGTAAACCATTGATTTTCCGCTTCCTGATCACGTGATGTGTGACATACACGGATGAAGATCCGCTTTAGACACGTGATGTTTGTTCTCACGGTGCGGGGGCTCGCTCCGACGCCCGCCCCATAAAAAAAATGCAAATGACAACTATAGTCGTCAATGGCAGTGAAGTTGATACATTTGCTCCATTAGGAGTAAAATTAGATCCTCTGAATGAGTTTCCCCTTATTTTGGATGTGTATGTACAGCACTTTGGGTTGCATGAGCAACAATAAGCGTGCTTTATAAATAAATTGACCTTGACCTTATTTTGAATGGGTAAATATGTTGGGTGGATTTTTCCCAAAAACCCTCAAAAACAATTTTTTTTAGATGAAACAACTTTCTAAGATAAGATAAAAGTGCAGGAAAAAAGAATCTAAGGGAAAAACCTGAGAAATTCCTAATGGCACAAACTGTGCCAAATGTGTCCAAAATGGTCCAATATGAGGTCCGCCTGGATTTCTAGCAACTAAAACCTCTCTAACTTTTCTATACTTCATTTTTTCTGCATGAAATTTGGGTCAGCAAATGTTCAGACCCTATTCTGTGGATTCCTAGATGTTTTAGGCTGCAACTAGGTACTTTAGAAGAAAATATAACATCATAAAGTGGATTTTTTTAGGCGGAACAGATTTTTTTCTCATTTCTGCTGTGTTCCAAATCCTGTTACTCTCAATCAGTGACAAAGTGTTGCTTTTTAGACTTTTTCAGTAATATTTAGAGTCTTACCTTCATTTTGATACCAAAACAGCTCAAATAAACCTCGTAGTTCTTGAGTATACTCAATTCATTTTGGGCACGTCTTTTTCGAGAAAATCTCTGTAAAATGGCCTAGGGCTCAAGGGGTTAATCTGTTATCAAACTGAAAGCAATATGACTCGCAAAAACTAAACTTTTAAAAACATGAACCGTCTTCTTTTGAACTTGAACCAATCTTGCACAGAACCTGCAGGGTGACTTTCCCTTATGCTCAGACAGTGGGGCTTTTGGTTTTTCCTCATGGACCTCAAACACTCGGACCTAACCGTGCCCTCTCCTGACTGCTTGTTTGAAACTGAGATTAGCGCATAGGTTATAGTATTTCATTTCAGACAAAAAAAACTCATGACCTTAACTTGTCACTCTGATAACGTTTCCTCGTTGTAACTTTGGCTAGTATAGAGAAAGCATGTAGCATCTTTAGTAACTCAAAGCAGAAGTTTGTTAGCTTACCTTCATAGTTGTGTATGTAGCTGGACACATACAAGTTAAAAGATTTGTCCATATTCGTTGTTTCCTGAACAGGTGTTATGTCGAAAAGTGTTTCCCCTTACCCAGCTGCGACTTGGAACCATCCACTCATAAAAATGGGTGTTCTAACCCTTACCCAAACCATAACCAAAAAACAACAAAAAAAATTGTGCTACACAGAGTAACTTCAGAAATTATAATTAGGCAAAATATACATTTACTTGCGTGGGTGGTTATGGTTAGGGTAGGGTTTATGGTAAGGGTAATATTTGGTGAGTGGATGGTTCCAACTCGCACCTGGGTGAAGCCGAAACACTTCTCGAGGGGGTAACACATATCGACATAACATCTGAAGTGCGGATGCGGCCGCCCTTATCTTAAATGCAGAAAGGACTAGTGTATAAAGCCCATTTGTCCCCTATAAAGTGTAAGTGATAAATAATTTTGAAGTGACCTGTGATCATTTCTGTGTGCCTATGTTAATTTTTTAAACATTAGCAGAATCTAACATAATGTAAAAATGAAAAAGTCAAAGTCACAACAAGTTTCGAACCCGAGTCTCCTGCATTCCAGTACAACACAAGATCCACTGGGCTAACACCATTGTACTTTTCTATAGTGAGATCAGATCTTACAAACACTGATGTTTCTAAAACAGATTAAATAAAAATATGTATAAACACATATTTATATCCTGTGATGTTTTTTCATACGTTAATGTAACGATTGGTTTGTAAAAAGAAAGATTAAAAGTTTAATCGAACATTAAATGTCATTAAAAGCAAAGGCGTTGGGATATCACGACAGCAAATAGGTTTTCTTCAAGGAAGGATTCTATCACCATGACAACAAACAGCGCGTGCCGGTAAGTAGCTAAACGGATTGAAAGCTCTACCACGTGAAGTCTGACTTCTGCCGGATCGTAGAGAGGTAGGTGGGCTTGTTCTCACATTTTAACCCACAGAAATGCAAAAATTCTTCACAATTTCACCTTACCGACTGATTGAAAGCATAGGTACAAATGACAATTTTTTTTTTGAGTTCGTCAAAATTCTCATCAAACGCCTTAACATAGGGTAACCAAACGTCCTCTTTTTCCCCGGACATGTCCAATTTTCACCGTCTGTCCGGGCTGCCCGGGGGGGTTTCCTATATTGATGAAAATGTCCGGGTTTTCATCCAGGAGCTGGGTTTGAATTACGGGGGAGCTGGAAGCCCTCAACAACACACCCAGGGAAGCCCAAAAAAAGATCATATTTCTACCTATATTACATTATTTATATGGACTCTCAGCGCACCGGGGTTTTGTGAGGAGAGGACAGATAATGCTGATTGTTGAAGCTGCATCCTGCGCACGGCCACAGTAACATTCTCAAAGTGGCGCCACCAAAAAATATAATTAACACGCGATCATTCATGTCCGTTCATATAATCTTCTGTCTTACTTCTGTCTTTTAATCGTATCTTTTATTCGTGTCTGACGCGTCACCCGTGCTCCGGTGATTTCACCTCACCCGCGCAGCGCACACTCCACTATTTTTCAGCCGGTAGATTCATTTGAACTGTTTACTTCAAAAGTAACTCGAGGTGAAACAGGAGGAAGTCAGGAAACAGTTTATTCTTGTGGATGGAGAGGAGAAGCAGGAAGATCAGAGACAGACAGGACAGGAAAATATTCAAATAAAAAACAAGAAAACAAAGTTCTTGAAAAGGAAAATGTAGGTAGATTTATCCCACTACACCTTTTGACCTTCATAAAGCAATAATTCATAAGCATGTAATATTTATATATTTTGATACAATTCAGATCACCTTCAAAATTCAGTCCCACATCCAGGGCCGTATCAAGGCATTTTGGGGGCCAAGGCAAACAGACCCCCCCACCCCCTCCCCGTCACTGGGCTCCCCCAGAATCCTCTGTGTAATTCAAAGCCTGCCCAGGAGTATTATAGTGTTTGCAAAAACACCTCAGTTTACATATGAATTGTTCTAGAGCCATTTTGTTGGCAGAATCTGATATTTTAGCTCTAAGCCAGGTTCTGACAGAACACCGGGGAAAAAATGGGTCCCAACGTGGTTTGTGTGGCATTTGGTGATGTGTGTGCGGCAGCGATGCGCCTTTTGCGCATTTGGGGAGAATGAGTA
Organism: Aphyosemion australe; assembly: GCA_006937985.1. Taxonomy (NCBI): domain Eukaryota; kingdom Metazoa; phylum Chordata; class Actinopteri; order Cyprinodontiformes; family Nothobranchiidae; genus Aphyosemion; species Aphyosemion australe. The sequence continues at coordinate 13,405 of SSNS01001387.1, read as the reverse complement.
CATGCGCAAAACGAGGCCCCTCATAGAGCGCGTGTTCTGCGTATCGGGAGAGGCCCACTTAAAACACTGGATTTGCTCAAATAAGATGTTTGAGCTCAACGAGGTTGTAGTTCTCAGAGCGCGCTCGGAATGCAGCTTGTAATGAGCACATGCGATTTTATCAGTTGGGAGGCGTGGAGCAGCTGGAGAAACATATCAATGATGGAACATCTTTTGAGCGTTCATTCTGTGTCTTTCTAATTATTATCACTTTTTCTTTCTTTTACACAATCAGGAGTTGTTTTTACCTTCTTTTTTCTGCTGACATTTTGATTGCAGTACGAGAATTTTTTACATAACACCAGTGCGCAGAGGTGCGGGTTTCAATGATCAACAGGAAAGGGAGGGGGAGAGAGGGAAACAGCAAGAGAAACACGGAGGGACCAGACTTATAGTAAAGTTTTGAGCAAAACTGCTGAAAAACTGTGGGTGTTCAGCCTCCTCATTAGAAAAAGCGTGGGTGTTAAAACACCCTCAACCCCCACGGGTGCGACGCCCATGGTGTGACGTCATCGGTAGGCACAGATCCCCTGTCCTCTTTTTTGGAAATGGAAATATGGTCACCCTAACTTAACATGTTGTAACATCTTGCCTAAATCTACATGAAAAACTGTGTGTGTTATTTCAACAATGCCCAAACTATTTAGAAACTATTTTGAAAAAGGCTTATTATTATTTTCTCCCTGGGGAAGGAGTGAGTGGTAGAATACTGCCATTACAGGTTTATCTGCTGTCACGACGTCGACCGTTAAATGGTGTAGTATACAATTTAATGTATTTTTCTAATATGGCTTACTCCATCTAAACAAGTTATGTGTCACAAATAAATGAAGTATGGTTCAGGAATTTGCTAAAGCTTATATAGAAAATCCAACTTTTTACTAATCCTCAAATGGGTTTGGAACCGAACCTACGGGTGATTGTGCACATTTTGGCTAAGCTAGCTTGAAATCTCAGCTAGCACCTACGCAGTTACAAATGTGTTCCCGCCACTACGTGTTTTCCCAAATGCCAAGCTCAGGTCTCTCCCAGAAGTTAAGAGCCTGACTTTCTCGCCTCTAATTGGCCAGAAGGGTTCTCCTATGATTGGCTATTGACCGTTTATTCTCGATTTTTGCTGCTTGCCAGCGTACACCGGTAGAATCTCCGCCGCTCAGCGGCTTCACCGCAGTGCTCCTCCTCCCTGGACTCGCGAGATCACACAATCCCTCGAGACTTCCGCCATCCTCCTTGCTAGACTCGCGAGATCATAAGATCCCTCGATACTTCAAAGGTCACAGTTTACTTATGCCATCCGCCATTAAACCAAAAATAAGGAAATCATGAACCCAGTGACCCCACCAGCGACAAAACAGGTAGAGATTCGGACTTTTTTTTTTTTTAGCTTTTTCCTAATCAGCTCCAGTGTAAAGTGAAACGCTGTTCATCACGTGTTATAAATCCAGCGGGGTGAGTTCTGGCAAAGTCGGCAATTTGTTTATATTGGTGAACAGCAGCAGGGAGACCGTAAGCTAGTTAACAAATAACTTTTGTAAATGCTGCTCTCTATGAGCCCCACCTAGGTGCGCTAAATCCTATCACACGTGTACTGGGCTTGAACTAGCTGAAGTCAGGCTAATCATTGCGCTACTTTTCCCTTTGTTTAGGACTCATGTCGCTCACTGTTTACATGTCAACCAGTGTGGCGGACCCACGTGATTAGGTGACGTAGGTGCAAATGGCCAATTTCATTTAGCACCACACCGTCTTCGCTGTCTTCCTGTCAACAGATCATGCGTTTTGCGGAGTTTGTGAAGAAGACATGAACTTGTGACAAACCAGAACACTGAAAAACGTCAAATGTGAAGTTGTAATACATCTTGTTTCATTTATCACTGTTGGATTGACTTTATTGGCATCTGTTGGTTTCAAGCATTCACGTTGTCTTACTAAAGCAATAAATAAGTAAATAAATAGTAAATAGGCTGAACATATGTGTGCCATACCTGGGTGCAGCAGGTCTGTTCCTATTCTAGATTAATGGAAATTAGTTAAAATAGGTCTCAATCAACTTTGACTTAAAATTTTTGTTAGATGATACACTGAGGTGAAATAGCATTAAATATGCTTTTCATTTTGCTTTAAATTATCAGCCTCTCTCCCCCTTCAACATGGCTAAATAAGATTTAAACACATTTTCAAACTTAATAGAGGCAAATATTCCTGCTTTCAAATGTTATGACATTTATTATTCTGCCTGCAGAAACAAATTTCAGCAGTGTTTTGGTTTGTTTGTGAGGTTTTGTTTCAAATTAATTTTATAGTCTCTTTATATAACATCCTTATTTATTAATATGGGTTTCACGTGAGCATTCCACTGAGATTTTAAACATTTTATGTGTAATCTGACAGTGTAGCATGCATTTGTTTAACAGAAAACTAGTTGGCACTGTGTCAACTATCCCTCATATTCTAGTTGTTTCTCTGTCTGCTTCAATTTTTTTAATTGAGCAGCCAAATTGAATAGCCAATTTTATGATCGCTCTTCTAACCAATCAGCTAAACTTTCTTCAACATCTTACATTTAACTAATTTGTCTCCTGGTAAGCTCTGCCCACACCATGGGAATAAATAACTGTTTTAGATCTCCTGTCCTCTTGAGCTGTTTTGAAATATATAGACATAAGTTTGTAATAATAATACGAGCCAATATGACAAGAAATGTTGTGTGAGAATCTGTTATTTATTTATTAACTTTTTTTTTTTTTTTGTCATTTCAGAATGGAACTTAGCAAGCTGTTAAACTTCATGGCAACATCGCCTTATTGGAGTCCCCCACCCCTCCACATCCATGTCCTGGGGCATAGGGACAGTACCTTGAGTGGGAATTCAGCAATGATTCAGCAAGAATCAAAACTCAGAAAAATAATAGAATAGTAGCCATTACAGATGGCCTGACCGTGACTACAGTCACCCTCTTTGAGGACCTCAAAGACAAACTAATTGACAACAAAAATTACATAATAAAGAATTACTTTTTGAAAAGAGATGTGCCACCACGCAAAATTTTTATTAATAAAAGCACTAAATTTTTTAGAAGTTCTCCTGTGGCACTCACACGTGAGGGTCTGTCAGAGCAGGCCCAGGCACTTCTAAATCCACCCTCGAAGTTACTTTCCCTACAGGAATGTGGTGGCGTTGGGGTCTCTTCTCTGTTGAGGGCCAGATTGTACAGGTAAGTTTATTATGTTCTTATATGAATATGAGACAATTTCCTGTCAGTTTCATGCCATACTGTATTTATATGAAAAAAGTTAATGACATGATATAATCCTGAACATTTACAAATGATACAAGATAAATGAACTGCCCTTGTATAGCACCTTTCAGAGTCAGAGGACTCCAAAGCGCTTTACACTACAGTGTATCATTCATCCATTCACACACACATTCACACACTGGTGATGATGACCTACGATGTAGCCACAGCTGCCCTGGGGCACGCTGACAGAGGTTAGACTGCTGAGCACAGGCACCATCGCTCCGTACAAACTACCAGCAGCAGGTAATATAGGTTAAGTGTCTTACCCAGGGACACAACAGCAGCATTCTCTGCCGGGAGCCGGGATCGAACCCGCAACCTTCCGATTACTGGACAACCCGCTGTACCACCTGAGCTACTGCTGAAAGTGTGGTTGCTTTGTTGCTTAGTTAGATATATAAATGAAAAAAATGTATACAAATGATGTAATTTCGGTAACACTTTATAATAACTACATGTTATTTAGCCTTAATAACTCATGAATAAATATGTAATTACCTAATAAAAAATAGTTAATTAACAATGACTCATACTTAATAAGCAATTAATACATGAACTAATGCTTTACTTCTAATGATTAGTCCCATGTACAAGCTGTTAACTCATTTTTTATTCATACTTAATAAACCATGAACAAAGTATTTTTAGGCAAATGAGTAATATATTAATTAATGTTTTACTTTTAATGATTAGTCTCATGTAAATGCAGTTTACTTATTGCTAATTCATGCTTAATAAACCATGAACAAAGTATCTATAAATGCATTCTACATGCACTATTACACAATCATTTAGAAGTGTAATAATGATTAGATAGAAACTAATAAATGATTTACTAATTGTGCAATGCATTATTAAGTTGATTACTAGTAGCTAATTAAGCCTATTTTGGGAACCTTTCTAAAGTGAAGACTATGCTCAATTACATATTTGTTAACATATTTTTGCTTCCTATGGACCTGTTGTCCTGTGTGTCCCTATTGAAAACTTTACTGAAAAAATCAATACATGACACTGGAATGAAGAAAATATTCTTTGTATTTACACTTGTAAATTTGTACAACATATATATAAAAATCAATCACCATACATAGTATCTGCAGTGATAAACACAAATTTTTAATATCAAAAATATTTTCATCAGTGCAAATTATTGCTGTAGACAAAATGGAAATACAAGAGGCAATAATAAAACAGTTATATTATTATAGCTAACATACATGCACCTTTGCTTTTGTGTAAAAATGGCTTTTGATAGCAACAAATTTCCTTCTTCCTCCAATAAGTTGACCTGTGCGTCTTCTCATCCTTTCAACTGCAGTCACACAGATGTCCCTGATTTTTTTTATTTTTGGCATTCCACTCAGTGTTGCAGAACTTGCTGCAATGGAGTCGTTCATCATGTCAATCTGCCTCAACCTTAGACCATGTGAAAATCTGAAAAGACACTACATAATAATGCAGTTATAATTGTATAGCAACAGGTAAATAAAAATAATTCAGTTTCCTAAAAGATACTTTGGATCTTTAGAAGACTAAATTGTCCCTGATTTATGTATGTTTAGGCCTCCCCAGGTGTACTGGATGGCAGCAAAAGACTATGCAACATAGTTGCAACATAAAAGTACAAACAAAATTTGAATCTCCATAAAAAAAATCTCAAAAGCACTAAATTTTCAATATTTAAGTGTTACATAATTTGTGTAAATTGTGTGCTAAGTCAGTATATGTGGATATTGACAAACAATTTGTAAACAAGTATAATTATATTAAGTTAAACGCAAAATATACAGAAAACAGTAAGGATTCTGGGGACAGAAACAGCGGAGAGCAGTCAAACAGGAAGTAAGTAAATGTTTGCTTTTCTAGAGTTGTTGCTAACACTTAGCATGGGGAGAAGTAGGGACTCTGATGTCATGTGCTTGGCTCAGAGCAAAATATCCCCAGCTACTAAACCCACAAGGCTCAAACCAGAGCACATTATTATACAAATGTATTTTTCCATATAATTATGATATGTACAGATTTAATGTGTGTGTGCGCGCGCGTGTTGGCGCGTGTGTCTGTGTGATTTGCTCAAGTGTCTTTTAGATAATTTTCTATCCAAAACTATGTTTGCATTGTTTTTTATTGATTAGAAATACAATCCTTGATCACAAACTTGCTGGAAACACATAAAACACGTTAAATAGCAGCACAAAGTAATTGAATATTTGAGTAAGCAAATATAATATATATATATATATATACATATATTTTTTTCTGTCTTGTGTTTGGTTTTTGCTCAGTTGTAATTCAGTCTCTTAATTATTTTCCTTACTTTTTTTTTACAGTTCTCATAAAGGACACACACTCTGAAGGCTTCAGAAGACACAAGAAGTCTTTCTCCAGACACAACAGAATGTTTGTCTGAGTCGTCAGTGCTCATCACCACTGTCATCAGATGATGAGGACAAGAACAGCAAAACCAAAAAAGAATGAGGGGGAAAAAGTCACAGAGGATTAAGGAGAAAGATTATCAGAGGGATAAAAATTTTATTAATATTTTATTTTATTATTACATTATATGTCTCTATTGACATTTCTTATGTGGTTATTTTTTTTCCTCAGTTTTAATTCCAGCCCAATCTCCAAATGAGGCAGTGTCCATGGTACCAACGTATGCTCAAGCTTTACAGGACAGGGGGTACAATGCACATTTAAGTGCTATGGAGTAGACCTGAACACCATCAGAATAACGGCTTCTACGCAGAGCTGTCAATCACTGCACCAAGCAAGTATACAGAAGTCTCAAAAAACTACAACAGTCAGGTTAAGCTCTCTGTGTTTTGCAGCGCACTGTGCATTTGCAATTAGCCTTTCGCCGGCCCCGCCCACAGAACGGCTATCGTCCAATCACACATCATAGCAATCGTTACTATCCGACAACTCCAAACAAGATGATGAAGCTAAGCCTACTTTATACTACTAAGCATTAGCCTCGATAGTAGTCGTGTCCCCTTTGTTTCCCCTTCAGAACCTCCTCATCGAGCTCAACCAGCAACAGCCTAGCATGAGTGCTCCCCCTGCCCGCGGCTGGGTGGAGGTCTGCCTCCCAGACTATGCAAGACGACCCTTTATAAGACACACCGTGCCAACAAATCTGCATAATATTATCTCAACCGTGTGTCTTATAAACGCACATTAAGCCTTGGCGCAACAGCGGGTGGTGTCATGATCACGTGATGAATTAATGCCGAGCTCCGGCCGGGAACTATATTGAAAATGAAAGTAAACACGGGCTTAAGTTTCTTTTTGTTAACAGAACCAGCTGAGATGATAAACTAGAGCGATGCAGAGCTGGGGGCGGGGCTCGGCTAAAAGGTCAATTACAGAGTATCCAGAAGTAGAACAGCTGGTGAAAGATGACCAGACCAATGGAAAGACATTGCCTTTTAAGATAAATTAAGAATGATATTGTTTACTGTCAATGGATTCATAGTTCTGTTTACAATAGAAAAATAATTGCTGTTGGGATACTGTTTTATTGATGCCTATAAAGTATTTCATATTTCTGTCTACAATTCTTTGCACTGATGAAAAAATAATTTTTAAAAAAAATTTTAAATTAATTTTTGTATTAACCACTGCAGGTACCATGTGTGTTGATGAAGCCCATGTTATGATACATTTTTAATATATTTTATACAGCAATAATTTGCACTGATGAAAATATTTTTGATATTAAAAATTTGTTTATCACTGCAGATACTATATATGGTGATTGATTTGTATATATATGTTGTACAAATTTACAAGTAAATACAAAGAATATTTTCTTCATTCCAGTGTCATGTATTGATTTTTTCAGTAAAGTTTTCAATTGGGACACACAGGACAACAGGTCCATAGGAAGCAAAATATGTTAACAAATATGTAATTGAGCATAGTCTTCACTTTAGAAAGGTTCCCAAAATAGGCTTAATTAGCTACTAGTAATCAACTTAATAATGCATTGCACAATTAGTAAATAATTTATTAGTTTCTATCTAATCATTATTACACTTCTAAATGATTGTGTAATAGTGCATGTAGAATACATTTATAGATACTTTGTTCATGGTTTATTAAGTATGAATTAGCAATAAATAAACTGCTTTTACATGAGACTAATCATTAGAAGTAAAACATTAATTAATATATTACTCATTTGCCTAAAAATACTTTGTTCATGGTTTATTAAGTATGAATAAAAAATGAGTTAACAGCTTATACATGGGACTAATCATTAGAAGTAAAGCATTAGTTAATGTATTAATTAATTGCTTATTAAGTATGAGTCATTGTTAATTAACTATTTCTTATTAGGTAATTACATATTTATTCATGAGTTATTAAGGCTAAATAACATGTAGTTATAAAGTGTCACTGTAATTTCTACTGTGCAAATCATATTAACAAATTCATATCTCTTATTATTCAGCTTTCAGCTGTTAAAAAGGTCAAGAGTGGCAGGGAGGACGTCCCCCTGCGGGAGATCTTGATTAATCAGGTAGCAATAATGGAAACATAAAATTCCTTAATCATTAACATCACAAAACCTTCTTTGCATCTTTTTCTGACTTACAATTAAGTCTTTGAACAGTGTTTTCACCAGCATGTTTTAACTTTCAGGGTAAAGCCCAGATCCAAGTGTCACTTTGGAGGGAGGCAGCTCTGCAGATGTATGAAGTGGGTGCTCTGGTGCGGATCACCCATCTGAAGGGGAGTGGCAGGGACAACATCAATTCAACGTCCCACACCATGATTGAGGTACATTTCATATTTGAAACAGAATAATCATCAGTACCTGACATACCTTGAAGGAAGGACTCTTATCATGTTACAGAGAACGGTGCTGACCTTACCAGTAGACACACAGCTTTGCTTTCAGCAGTGAAAAATTAGTTTGGGGTACATTATGTAGAAACATAAGATGTTTCACTCTCCTCATTTTCTCCAGGAGTATCAGGCTGCAGGAGCTGATCCAGAACTTGTTCCACAGAGAGATGCCTCTTCATCTTGCTCCGTGGCTTTCACAGAAGTGAAATGACCAGATAACCAGACTACAAGTAGTTTGAATATGGCAGGTGCATAAACATACTAATTGTTTTGTTTTCTACACTTTGAAGTTCAGTAAGAGAGTCAAAGTATGTTTTGTTTACTTATCAGAGGTCAGGTTGACCTTTTGACTTCAATAAAAAGAGCAGAAGATCTAAAGAAATGTGTAAACATTCTCGCCTGGGCAACATATGGAGAAATGACTGAATTTGGTGATGAACAGTAAAAATCATAAATTTGACCACTTTTCTCCTAAATGAAACCATAATATCACAAAAAGCATGATTATTTGCTGCAGATGTTACAGGATCAAAAACTGTGGTTTGCATTGAAGTCAATGGGACGTTTTTGTCCATAATAGGCACAAGAGGGTAGTACATTTTAAATCTGCTGCTACACAAAAACTAATAAAGCATAAAATGTGATATGTTGTCACATTCTTGACATAGCCAAGGCTGATTTAAAAAAAAATATTTCAGTCACAAAAAATATGTTTTATGTAAAATATCTCCTCTTTTGTCTGCTTTTTTCATGAAAAAATGAGCATCACGTAATCAAACTGGCATATAAAGGGTTAAATTTTAGATAAATGTTCAATTTTTGATTGTTTTGATCAGAACTGAAGTTGATCACAAGATTTAGACCCAAAAAGCAGAAAAAAATATTAATCTGGACCATTTTTAAAGCAGTTTTAAAAGTGGACGTTTTTGTCCTCTGGCTCAAGAGGGTAGTACATTTTAAATCTGTTGGTATGTAAAAACTATAAATGCAAAAAATTCAAAATTTTAGATATTTGATAACATAATCAAGACTGATTTGTAATGAACGCCCCGGGCAAAAAAAATTTTATTTGGGGAAAATAACTCAGTTTTTGTGTTTTTTTCATAAATTACAGCAGTGCCTTTGAGTATTCAAACTGGCATTTCAAGGGTTAAAATCCTCAAAATGATTGAAGTTTTTATATGTTTGAGTAGGGCAGAAGTTGTTTAACAGATCTATGAAAAAAAAAAGTAAAAAAAAATATTACTGTATACATTTTTTATAGCCATTTTAAGCAGTGGACATTTTTGTCCTCTAATGACTCAAGAGTATAGTGTTTTTATTTCATAGTGTTCCCTTGGTCTTTTTTCAAAATTCCAAATTGAATTTCAAAATTTGTCTAGAGCCTGGTTTTGCGACAAAAGTTTGCACCATATGCACAAACAATGGTGAAATGGCATCAAAAAGAAAAGCAAAAAACTGCCCAAATGGACAAAAACGTCCCTAATGAAGCCTGAGGGTTAAGAAAAGCTAGGAAACGTTTTGCACTTAGACATTGAAGTAAATTCCACAAGGACAATTATCAAGTAAACTATACTTGCAGGATATAAGTTACTTTTACTAGCAAACCTCAGGTAACAGATTATTATTAATATGGACAATGAATTTTACTTTGTACTCCTTTGTAAGTTTTACTCAGATTTTGACTTATTCAAATTGAAAAATCGCACCAGAAATCAATGGCTTTTCAAGGTAATTATAAATGGATTTTTAAAGTACTATTTATAGACTATATGTAAGTAACATTTACACAACATCTTTCGTTATTTTCTGCAGTTTATATTGCCTAAATTTGTTCTTAATGTTTTTGTGTATTGAAAAAAATGACTTAAAAAATGAGGCAACTGTTTAATTCAACACCTTTATTTTAAATACTGTTTTTCAATCAAATATTTTCCAAAAGCACAGCACTCACAACCATGACCCTTAGAAAATGGCCCCACAACCTACCAGTTGAGAGCCTCTGGTTTATCTTGAAAATGCTTATTTTCTCCTTTCTTCCTTGACCCAAAGACAGCACGCTTTAATGCAGTGCAACAATATAAAGAACATTTAAAACCACATAGACAAATGGCCATATAAACAAATGTGCCATTTTTTCTTTTAGTGCCCACTTTGAAAAGACCACTCTTGGGTCAAACATGTGCACTCAAGCTATAAGGATCTTCAGGGACAGCTTAAGGACATAAAGCTCTAGAAGAAGCTTTTGGAACACTTCAATCGTGTTCTTCAATTTGGTGGGTAACACAAGTTCATGGCATATATGATGCCCATCAGCAGGAGACAGGCCTTTGCAACACTTCCACATTCGTCAAATACCTCAGTCCCTTCAACAACAATCGACACATCAGCGTTGGATGCACCTTCACCTTCACATGTGTGGTAGACACAGATCCTCTGGACTTGCTCAGTCTGGCCCTCTTGAGCTGCCTCTCTGCTGATACCCTGTAAAATATATGTGGATCCATGTTCAGGTGCATAGTACAGCTTATTTTTTCCATTCAAGTTAAAGTGTCAAAAATATCAGTTTCGATAGGAGCTGAAGTTTGCGATTGCTTATTATTACTACACTCACAACCTGTAATAAATCTGATTCCTGAACTTTATTTCCTGTCTCTCATCATTGGAAACACTGAATATTACAGATGTTCATGTGGCACGAAGAGGAGAGAGGGAAGGGAGGTAAGAGGACAGACGAGATGAGAAAATGTAAAAGGAAAGAAGAGGAGAGAGAATCAAGAGACGAGTGGAAAAAGAGAGGAGAAAGGAGAGAACACAGTAAAAGAGAGGAGAAAAGAAAAATGGAGACAATCATTGCTCCAAATTTCACTCAGTGTTTTAGTTCTGTGATTCTTTGTGGGTTTTTTTTATTTACATATTGATACATCACACAAGAATGCCTAAAGGGGTCAGCACCTATAATACCGTGGATATCTACGTCCTATTATAGTCTTTTAAACCATTAAACTAAATTGTATTGGAAAAATAAATTAAAAATGTGATTTTTTTAATCCTATATTGTGAAGGGCATATTTTCTCGCAAGATCACACGCGATATTTCGGCTATATCGGACGCGCACAGGACTGAGGAGCGCGTTCATTGGTGGAAGGAAGCAGGACGCGGCTTCAGCGTCTTGCTCCAAAACAACAAAAGTTATAAGTGAACCCGACCTGGCAGTGACCTACGGGATCTAACCGTGTATTCGCCTCGTGTGTAATGGCATCCTCCTTTGCTGTTGAGTTGGGAGAGAAGCAAGTTAATCCAGGCATCGGCTCTTATGCTGTTGTGAAGATGGAATACACACACCGATCGGAGTTTTGTCTCCCGTAACACGGATTATAACACGAGTCGTCAACGGTAAGACATAATTTATGCGTTTCACGTTATGAAATGAGCTTTGTTGTGCTGGTTGTGGTTCATATTTGTTTATATTAGGCCGTTGTGCCGACATAAAGGGCCAGAACTTAAGTTCTCGTGTTGGAGTGCGCGTGCTCGTGGGGTGCGTGTGAGCTGGTTGAAGAAGGCAAGATTAAAGAAACGCGTCAATGTTAAATATCGGCTTCTCAGCCAGTGAAAAATCATTAGGAAGCCAATATAGACATGTTTTTAAGTGGAAAAGTGAAGATTTCAGGTGTTGACCCCTTTAACATGTTTCTTTTTGCATGTACTAGGACAGAAACTGTTTTCAGGCCAACCAGTTTGCAAAATAAAAAGTTGTGAACCACAAAGGGAGCCAAAATAATTAAATTGAATAATTATGACTTTTTTTAAAATCTCATCTGAAAATAAATTTTTTTTAAATTTATTTTTTTATTTCATTCAATCAAGCAAATAAAAGTTACATTTAAAACAATTCGCATTCACAAATAATCATAAATGAAAAGGAGCAGAAAGAAGCAAAAACTTATATATAATATCTGCCCCCTCTTCACATCAAGACATTAGCTGTTCAACTCAATTCTTGTCATTAACCTACCCCCACCCCCAACACAAAACAAGTCTTATCAGTCTACTTAAGATCTTATTAATTCATCATGATATGTTTAACACTTTTTTTAAATACAGAAAATGATTTTTATTTCACTGTCGAGACTATTCCATAAACAGACACCTTTTACTGAAATACATCTTTCCATTATCGCTGTTCGGAATCTTGGTTTTGTAAAAATATTAGTTCCTTTCAGATTATAATTACTTTCTCTTTTTACAAATTTTTTTTGAATATTTATTGGTAGAACTCCTTGATGTGCTTTGTACATAAGTTTTAATAAATGATATTCTACTAGTTTGTCAAATTTCATTAGGTCTAGTTGTGAAAACATCGGATCCGTATGATCCCTATATCCACCACCAGTAATAACTCTCACTGCCCTTTTCTGCAAAAGAAAAATTGAATGTACCGGTATATATGTTTTGCAGGTACTTCCCCATACTTCGATACAATATGTCAGATATGGAAGAATTAACGAGTTATACAGAACATACAAAGCTTTTTTGGTCAACAATTCCTTCGTCTTATTTAGTATTGCAATAGTTCGAGATATTTTATTTTTAATAACATTTATGTGAGACTTCCACGATAAATGTTCGTCAATAGTAACACCTAAAAACTTAACTTCTTTTACTCTTTCTATCTCAATTCCTTCAACATATAATGATGCATCAGCACTTTTTTTACTACTACAGAAAACGATAAACTTAGTTTTATCAATGTTTAAAGAAAGCCTATTAATATTAAACCACATTTTAATTTTTGTAAATTCTTTTTCAACTATATATAAAACATCTTTTATATTTTCTCCTGAATAAAATAAGGTAGTGTCATCTGCAAATAGTATACACTTAAATAATTTAGAAACCATAGCAATATCGTTAACGTACAAAAGGAAAAGTAATGGTCCAAGGACTGATCCTTGTGGTACTCCACAACTAATACTATATATAGAGGATTTTATATTATTAATTTTCACAAACTGTTGTCTATTTATCAAATAACTTCGGACCAACTCATGTGCTACTCCTCTAATCCCGTATTTGTATAATTTATCTAATAATGTTATATGATCCAGTGTATCAAATGCTTTTTGTAAATCTACAAAGACACTCACCAAATATTGTTTATTATCTATTGCAATTGAAATCTCTTCTGCTAAATCAATTATTGC
>SSNS01001386.1:8952-23814 GCA_006937985.1 Aphyosemion australe | reverse complement strand
ACTCTGCTACTCTCTTCTACCACCACTCTCTAATTGCATTATTTCCTGTTATTTCAGCTGTTAACTTTATTTTCTCTCTAAGTGTTTTTCTCCCCAGAAGAAGCTACACTGGCGTTCTGCTGAGCTGTGGTGGCCTCATGGAGGGGGCCATCGGCTGGCACACTGCTGCCAACCACCTAACATTCTCCCTCTCCTGATATTACATCTTACTTTCTTTAACATAGAATGTGCTACTATTAGTTCACCTATTGAATTAATTATAGATTCACTCAGATAAAGACAATAAAGTTTCTCTTACTCTTACTAAATAGAACTTCTACTAAGAAATCACAGTGTAGCCATAGAAACACTACTTGATATATGTGGTGTGTGTGTGTGTGTGTGTGGGTGTGGGGTGTGCCTGTGCCTGCTCTGTCTTCTCAACCCCCAGTGAGCCGTAGCGGATGGCTGCTCATACTGAGCCAGGATCCTCTGGAGGTTTCTTCCTGTTAAAAGGGAGTTTTCCTTCCCACTGTCGCTAAATGCTTGCTTAGTATGAGGATTGTACCAACACAATGACACTAGTCAGTGTCTTGATGCAATCTGCTGGGTCCCTTATATAGGAAACTTTTTTACTGATTGGCTTATGAACTGAACTGTATTGAAATGTTTACTTTGTGAAGTGCCTTGAGACGACTCTTGTCGTGATTTGGCGCTATATAAATAAACTGAATTGAATTGAATTGAATTAAACAGGCAACCTGTCAACTGGTCTGAGTGCTGCTGCCACCTAGTGACTGGGGGTGGTTTAGCTTTCCAGCACAGAAACACTGCACTACAGTCATCAAATTGCTTATTGCTGCATTAAGTGTCTGACACACATCCTGTGTTAATAAAACTATAAACCTGTTAAAACGTCTTATTAGTGACAGAGAAACATCGTAGTGCATCTGAAGCACTCAGGTTTACTAAAACTGGCTCATTCCAGCAGGAGCTAGCCAACAACCAAGTCAACATTTAATTTAACCCTTTGGGACAGTTTGAAATTGTGTCTAAATATCAATTTGTTACGTATAAATTAAGCTAGCCCCGGGCTCTGATTGGTTCTTATCTAGTCCCATCTGTTCCATGTGCTGATTGGTTACTTTGTCCGTCTCATCTTCTGATTGGAGTTTTGTCATTGTCAATTTTTGTCTAGTCTAGGGCTGCACGATATTAGGAAAACCTGCGATATGCGATAACAGTGCTTAATATTGCGATATCGATATTACTTGCGATAAATGAACAAATACTTAAATCTGCAGTTTTTGTATATATACTTTAGACACACCACTCCATCCTCTATCATTAATATTAATACAGTAACAAAATGAAATCATGCAAGTTTACATTACATTTCTAGAGCCCAGTATATAGATTTTTATGGTTGCGTTGGAGGTGACAACGGAGATTTGTCATGTTTCCCCTCATGGTTGCCACGGGTGTTTGGCATGTCTTGCAAAGTACTTGTGTTTGTTGAACACAAGTACTTTGAAATAATAGTCATGCTGTTTGAATTATGAGTTCTTTCTCGCTAACATTTTCCGCACACGTCTTACCCTCAGTCATTGCGACGCTCTCTAAGCTAACTCAGGTGGTTGCTAGCCATCCAAATGAAGTGCCGTCCACCTAGGCACCAAGGCATCTAACCTATAAGAACCCAACTAATTGGTCAAATGGGTGAAGGCTCTATTTGATTTGTGAAAAACTTCATGCTTCCATTTGATTGACAAAATGCATTATGTGTAGCAAAAATCTGAGACGACCATTAATTGCGATATTTTTCTGTTCTTTGCGATATGCCTATTGCGCATGCTTATATTGCGATAACGATAAATTTTCGATATACTGTGCAGCCCTAGTCTAGTCTATATTTCGTTGATGAAAATGTCATTATTTTAGTCTTTGTGTAAGTTTTTTATTTTTGTTTTGTCCGCAAAAAATATATTCATCAAAAAAACAAACAGCAGATGATTTGTGTTTTTAAATGTAAGCCAATAAATCACATGATTCATTTGAGTAACCAAGCGTCTGCCGGTTAGCCATCAGCTGATTGTGGCACACGGTGTGAGCCGCAGTGAAGATCGAGATGGAGCTAAAGTCAACCACTGGCTGTTTAGCGATCGGATAGCCGATGAGGTTTGGCTGGAGCCGGGGACACGCTGTGGAAATAAAGTAACTAATGCTAACGTAGCCACCGGCTAGCGGACGACCGCTGAAGCGTGTTGGGAGAGACACGGCAGGCTGCGGTAAGAGAGGAGACTTTAATAGAAGGAACTGCTGAGTGTTGGAAATCAATAAAACCTGACATATTTGATGTGTCTTTTGATTTCATTGTTTGTTATTCAAACTAACAAAGTATAGCAATGGTGTAGCAGCTAGTCTCATCTCTTTTTAGTTGAATTGGCAGACGCCATGCTTCCACGGCGCACTGCTGCCCTCTGTTGTTTCTTTCAGGTTACAGTCATAGTGCAAACGCCTAACGTGTAGCTCATATGTCCCTAAATAGCTACCGTATTTCAAGATGGAGAATGACCATGGAGCGTCGACCACAATTTATGTATTAAAAATGTAAAATTTGAAGCTGAGAGGAATATTTAGAATTGATGTTGGTGAGAAATATTAATGAAAAAGAACAAGTTTGTGCACTGGATACACAGAATTTGGTAGTAAACAGGTAAAAATATTACATACTGGGGCTGTAAGCCTCACATATTTTGGACAGTTCTGAACTAACGATGAAACACCTCTGATACGCTGCTTTGTGCTGTCTCTGTGTAATCCTAACTGATATGAATCATAGTCTCCGTCACAATCCATCTGTTTTTCCACTTCCAAGCACCAAGACACGATGCTCCACACACAAAACCCTCATCCTCTAAACTCCACCACCTCGTGCGGGAGAGCAACACGTTGCTTTTGAAGGCAAAAAATAGCCAGTGACATCCACGAGCTCCGTTTTGAAGTGAAATTGCACGCTGTTGCATAGCTCGTGGTAAATCTGGGAAGACACCTGCTCATTTTCACCTTCTCTCATGTCTCATGCAGAAATACATTCTGGGTTTATATGTTCAAAGGGACTTTCTGGAGAGTATGTTTGTTATGTGTTGTATGACACAAGTTGAAGACAAAAAGCTTTTATTTAGGAATCATAGAACACTGTCACAGGCACAATAAAACCTCTGCTGCAGCGTGAAAAGCTGCAAAGACAAACCTGTGAGGGGTNCACACACCATATATATCAAGTAGTGTTTCTATGGCTACACTGTGATTTCTTAGTAGAAATTCTGTTTAGTAAGAGAGACTTTATTGTATTTATCGGAGTGAATCTATTGTTAATTAAACAGGTGAACTAGTAGTAGCACATTCTATGTTAAAGAAAGTGAGATGCAATATCAGGAGAAGGAGAATGTTAAGTGGTTGGCAGCAGTGTGCCACCCGATGGCCCCCTCCATGAGGCCACCAGAGCTCAGCAGAACGCCAGTGTAGCTTCTTCTGGAGAGAAAAACACTTAGAGAGAAAATAAAGTTAACAGCTGAAATAACAGGAAATAATGCAATTAGAGAGTGGTGGTAGAAGAGAGTAGCAGAGTGTGGAAAGTGGTCAGTATGTCCTCCAGCAGTCTAAGCCTATAGCAGCATAACTACAGTGATAACTCATGATTACCTAGCCTTTTAGATGGAGGCATGTGGGAGGCAGGGCCAGGGAGAAAAGTCTTTAACGACTGTAGTCCCCTCTGTACACTCCACCTCCCTCTGCTCCCCACTCATCTAAACCTGGGCTAACATCAGAATTTAACCATAAGCCCTATCAAATAGAAAAGTTTTAAGCCTAGTCTTAAAAGTAGACAAGGTGTCTGCCTCACGGACTAAAGCTGGGAGCTGGTTCCACAGGAGAGGAGCCTGATAGCTAAAAGATCTGCCTCCCATCCTACTTTTAGATATTCTAGGAACCACCAGTAAACCTGCAGTCTGAGAGCCAAGTGCTCTGTTAGGAACATATGGAACAATCAGATCACTGATGTATGATGGAGCTTGATTATTAAAGGAGTCATCACCTGAAATTTTCACTTTTCCACTTGAAAAAATGTCTATAATGGCTTCCTAATGATTTTTTACTGGCTGAGAAGCCGATATTTAACATTGAAGCGTTTGTTTAATATTGCCTTCTTCAACCAGCTCACATGCACCCCACGAGCACGCGCATTCCAGAACAAGATTTGCCTATATGTCGGCACAAAGGCCGAAAATAAACAAATATGAACCAGCAGCGAACAGACCGGCACAACAAAGCTCATTTCATAACGTGAAATGCATAACTTATGTCTTACCGTTGACGACTCATGTTATAATCCGTGTTATGGGAAACAAAACTCCGATCGGTTTGTGTATTCATTCTTCACAACAGCATAAGAGCCGATGCCTGGCTGTTAGCTTGCTTTGTCCCAACTCAAAAACATGTGAGGGCACCATTACTCATGAGGCGAGGCGAGGGCTCGTACATACACGGTTGGATCCCGTAGGTCACTGCCAGGTCGGGTTCAGTTATAACTTTTGTTGTTTTGGAGCAAGATGCTGAAGCTGCGTCCTGCTTCCTTCCACCAATCAACGCGCCCCTCAGTCCCGCGCGCGTCCGAGACAGCCGAAATATCGCGTGTGATCTCGCGAGAAAATATGCCCTTTACATAAAAGGATCAGAAAAGCTCATTTTAAATTTATTTTTCCAATACAATTTATTTTAATGGCCTAAAAGACTATAATAGGATGTAGATATCCACGGTATTATAGGTGATGATTCCTTTAAGAGCTTTATATGTGAGAAGGAGGATCTTAAAATCTATTCTGAATTTAACAGGCAGCCAATGTAGGGAAGCTAAAACAGGAGAGATGTGGTCTCTCTTTTTAATTCTCATCAGAACTCTAGCTGCAGCATTTTGGACCAGCTGAAGACTTTTGACTACATTCTGTGGACCTCCTGATAGTAATGAATTGCAGTAATCCAACCTTTAGGTAATAAATGCATGAACCAGTTTTTCAGCATCACTCCTGGAAAGGATGCTTCTAATCTTAGCAATATTCCGAATGTGGAAAAAGGAAATCCTACAAACCTGTTTAACGTGGGATTTGAATGACATGTCCTGGTCAAAGGTAACACCGAGGTTCTTTACTTTGTTCTTGGAGGCTAGTTTAATACCATTTAGATCAGGTGACTGACTAAGCAGTTTTCTTTTCTGAGGTTCTGGTCCAAAGATGATAACTTCAGTCTTGTCTGGATTTAGCAGCAGAAAGTTTAGAGTCATCCAGATTTGTATGTCTTCAAGATAAGCCTGTAATCTACCTAACACTCTTAACTCGATGAAATATTAACGGATTTACAAACGGGTTGCCTAATTACAAACCTTATAACACATAGGCTTGAGACGACACACTTGCACATTTTAAATTAACGGACCAAATCTGTCATGTTTCACAGCCCCATCTCTGGCGTTTATAACAAATCAAACCGTTTGAAAATCGGTTGAAAATTGAGCAAGTTAGAGATATTTAAAGCCCCAGTGTGTAATATTTTTACCTGTTTTCTACCAAATGCTTTGTATCCAGTTCACAAACTTGTCCTTTTTTATTAATATTTCTCACCAACATCAATTCTAAACAGGGCTGGGCGATATGGCAAAAATTTCATATCCCGATATAGCTCATTTTATATCCTGAAAACGATATACATAACGATATAGCATAGTTTCTTTTAATTAAATTCATAGTTAATATAAAATTGCAAGTGTTTGCACCAACTCACCAAACCCACGTTTCTCGACCGTGTAGATTGGAACCATGTCTTTGCAGATGTGCTTGGCAACTGCAGTAGTGATCTCCTTCCATCTGCGGGAGCTGTGGTTATATGTTGTGCCACGGCTAAACGCCTGTTGCAGCGTCTGTGTCTGGAGTTTGTTATGAGCGCTTACGCTTCCACTCAACGCTGCTTTTATGGCTATTGCTTGTTGACTCTCTGTATTCTTTTTCGTGGTTCGTGGGGGAGGGTGCGTGGCATTATATAGGCACTAAGACTGAACAGTCATCAAAAATGCTTTTTTAACTGGTCGAGTAGTTAGATGCTTTGTGTGGGTTAGGCTAGAGAAATAAATCAATCTCATGCTTTTTATTAAAAAAAACAGACCAGATGGCTGGAGTGAATGCTGGAGGTTGTTGCCTTTTTGACTGGGCCACCGTAGCTGCAATACTTACTCTGAACTGCATGGTGCTAAAGAGTCACAATTTTTACCATGATTTCTATGAATATCCCACATAGGGCCTTTAAATAGTACATGCACCATTGACACCAATGTTACGAAAGGGGGCAGCTGTCCGAAGTAAGATGGCCGCCGCGTTAGGGACGTTCGTCCAATTGACGAACAGCGCGGGTAAGGCGTCTAGTGATATATATATGACATCTATGCTCTAGACCAGCAGATGGCCATCCATCCACTCTATGATCTATTCACCCTTCCTCCCTCAGGCAGAGGATTGGGCAGCCTCAAAGTCTGAACAGACGAGGCTGAGGAACAGCTTGTTCCCGGAGGCTGAGAGATTCATGTGAATGCTGTCGTCTGCATTTTGTCTTCTACAATATGAGTTTTGGTAATTTATTTATTTATTATTTATTTATTCATGTCAGGCTTGTAAAAAGCACAAACTCACCATCAGAAGTAGATTCTGTTTGTTCTCGAGCGGAATGGGGTCAACTTTCTTGGACAGAGATGCAACTGCTGAATTTTTAAAGTCTCCAGTGTCGTCATGAAGTGAGATATCTTTAGGTAATTCAGAAGCTACCTGAGTAGCTTAAAATGATTAAACTGTAGCAGGAGAAAAAACCCCTTTGACCCCATTTATCAGAGGGACGGTGAGGGAGGGAGGCCACCTTCCTTTGCAGAGATGAGTAATCTGTGGTCCTCCGCCCTCCCTGCCCCGGTTCCACCCCAAAACACCCCTCACCATGTCTGTTAATGGATATTTAAAGGGTATGTCAAAGAGCAGCAAGGAAAGTGTATCGAGAGTTTAGATTAGACACGCATTATTCTCTCCTTTCCAGAATGAAACATGCATTCGACACTTCTCAGTGTGTCGGAGCCCCCGTCACAGTCGTCGCTACTATTTTTGATGCACTCCACTTCCCCTACTCCTCCACCACCTTTAATATCTTATGGAATTAAAGTGGTGACAGGTTATCATAATCCAATTTCAGAGACAATTGTGCTGAGCACCTCGCAGCACACCAAGAAATCCGGATCTGAATTGAATATGCACTCGGTGGATTAAATTATGCTTGGGGGAGGGAGGGTAATTATGGCCTACACTAGGAAATATCTTTTTGTGTTATTGCGAGTGAGGTACAGTATTGTGTACAGTGATCACTCCGTGTGCACGACACAACATTTCCAGTCCAGGGTTGTCAGCAGCGAGAGGTGGGAGGTGGCGGGTGGCGGCTGTTATTGTGTTATTGTACACTCTCGTAGCGCAATATCGCTTCTCAAAATAATGTCACCCCCTAATGAAGTAAGGCCCCCTTTATTATTTATCATTTCCTGTCACGGCGGAGCTCCGCTCGGCGCCGTTTGTGCCTCGGAGATGTTTTTAAAAGGCCTCTTTAAATGAACACATTTGAATTGTAATGTGATTCTTCTTTTTTCTGCAAACACGGAGAGAACGACGTGTTTTCTCTGAGGCTGGTGTTCAGCGTGTTGGGAGGGGGGGTGTTGACACATGAAGGTGTAGCACGGTGGAGTTTACCCGTCACGGCTCGTCTTTGAATCCTCTGTGGTATAAAACTTAAACTGGTAAAATTAGCACGGTGAATCTTCTCGGTGCTCACATGGAAACTTTTGTTTCTGACTCTGACTCAGTTCTTTGTCTTATAAAACTAAATGACACCGTGTCATAATAGCTTCTTAAGATAGCTGTGGCTTAATTACACTTTCAAGGACTCATTTGCCACATTTTTGTGAAGATGCTAAAAGGAGTACCACGGTAACCACGACAACTGAGATCTCCGGTGAAACGCATTCTTCTGATTTTCTTTGATGGTGTCATTCTTTAGTTTTTTGTTGATGTGAAGTTAAAAACTTATTCAAAGCTCATTTGGTCTAAACTTAAGTCTCAACATGACAAACACAAGGGAGGTGAAAAGTTTCATTTTAAAGAAAAATACCTAAAAGTTTAGTATCAGTATTCTTATTATTCTGACACAAAAGAAAAGAGATGAAACATCTTTACAAGAGCTGATGAAATTCACTCGATGGATTTGATGCTTCGTTCAAACCATGCATCTCATGGAGACGGTTATCACAGTCGGACAACACGCTGATGCTGATTCTGTGTAATGAAGGAAGAAAATTTACCAAAGAAAATCGGATAAAAACGGCATGAAGTTCAAAGTTTGGGAATCGATAAAATAGAAGCAAAGAGAAGACACTTAAGGTGGTACTTTACTCATATTTTTATTACATTTGCAGTTGTCTCTAGTGAATGGCTTGTAAGTAAAAAAAAAAAAAGAAGCTCCGGTGCGTCTTTTCAGGAAGTAGAAGTGAGCCAGATCAGAGTTGAGCTTCAGACGGCAGGATCTGGAGTCTTACTTCCTGATATTTAGTCATCTGTCCTCTGATTGGCTAACAGCAACAGGACTCTACCACTGACTCTGTTTGCTCTGCAACGTTGATGTTTTATCTCCACAAATAACACAAGCCTGGAGGAGTTCTGCTGTGTGGTGGAGTTGCTAATGCTAACGGTTAGCTTCTACTAGCCCAGACGTTCTCTGCTGTTTCCTGGACTCTAAACCAACAACAGCCTTCCCCGTCGTGAGTCAAGATGGGTGAGTCCATGAATGTTAAGTGACAGTGTGACGTAGATCTGTCAGGATTTTCTAATCCTAGAGTTTCACCTAGAGTCTGTTTTCTATCAGAAGCTAATGCAGGAGAGAGGTGGTGGAGAATATTTTTACATTTAGCCTGCACGTTAAACTCTGAATGACCAATCATGTTTAAAGAATAAATAAAATACAGTTTCTTGGTGAACTTGGTGTTTTAAAAATTAGATCATTGTTTTTTTTTAAAGAAAAACTGAAGACATCTCAGGTGGAAAATACGTTTTCACAGCCGTGTGTTTGTTACAAAGTCTTTATGAACTTAATGAGTAAAAGTTAAAGATATTTTTGTGAAACTCAAGAACCAAAATGGTTGCGTGTGTTGGAATGAGATGACCTTCATGCTCAGTGGGCTAAACCCCCAGTCTAATAAAAAGCAGCTTATTACTTTAATATATTAGCTGTTTGAGTCGGATACTAATGAAGAGTTACTTGCAGAGTTCACAAAGCACATTAGTCTTTTTTGTTACCTGAAAACACATTTCAAATTAAAATACAGTTGTATGTAAGTTTTTATTTACTGCAGGAAGTCTTTAATTTTTAGAAAAATGTGATGCAGCTGCTGATAAAGTTGTAGATGAATTAGAAACAGACGGGAGATTTATCTAAACATGATGGGATCGGTTCCTTGCTCACCTCCGCGTCCCTCAATCTGCATTCATCACAACGCTGCTCGGCACATAAACACACATAATTGCGAGTACACCCATCCAGCCATGCACCATCGCCTCGGCTGGGGCGGGGGGCTGAAATCTCCTCGTGAGCCGCTGGAAGAAAAGATGTCTCGTGTCTTAAATGAAGACAAGGACAAACATAAATGCACGAAGGCCATTTGTTCAGGGTGAATAAACAGAAAAATACGCTCAGTGGACTGGATAAATCAAGCGTTGCAGTTTCTTGCAGCCTGTCTTCAGATGTGTTTCTTTGAAGCCAATTATAGTTTAGCTAATACTGATCGATGCATGGCTGCTGTACTCCACGCTGATTGGATGCATGAACTTTCTTAAATAAGGAGGTCTCACCCTGTTTTCTCCAGCGTGCTCCACGCTAGTGTGTACAGTATCGCCTTCATTGTATTGATGTTTGTAAATCTCTGTCATCTAATTATTTCTGCGGCTCTCGGTTGCAGAAGGCGCCTCTTTGATTGTCGGGGCTACACTCTGCTCGCTGGAGATAATGCATCCGGACCCAACCAAATTGTTGCTCTTTCTTTATTGCATAGGAACATATTTTAGAAGACGAGGCTTTGAAATCACTACAAAGGGACAAAGCTGGGAATTTAAATGATGGGACATGAATAAAGATTTGCTTGTTTGCTGCTTTCATCTGTGCACATCGCCTTCTAGTCAAAGGGGGAAGGCAAAATGACCATCATAAATATGGGTTTGATTTTCTAACCAGGCAAAACAACAAAGTTACAGCGAGAACATTAGGTACATTGATCCCGTGTGATCGATGGAATAAAGCAGGCGGTGACCTTTCCCACATTTGGAGCCATAAAACTTCCCGTTGAAAGTCTCGGAGGAGCTCCGGCTGTGAGCGTTAACACAAATTACCCGCAGCCATTAAAGGCCCGCGTCAATTCCATCATTACCAAACGGCTGATAAAATGCTGGAAAGCCATCGCCTTGTGCTCCGGCACGCCTCACGCACACGTAATCGGACACAAACACGCACGCGCGCGCACACACACTCCGCCCATGAGACGCTGCAGCACCGATTACACACAGGCTGATTTACAGCTGAGCTGCCTGGAGCTGCGACCATCAAGCCACCGACTCACCGACCTGCTGTGACAGAGCAACTAATTGAGCCCAGATATATCTGTATACACATGCACACACGCACACACACGCACACACATGCACACAAGCACATGTTGTACACACACGCACACATGCACACACACGTGCACAAGCACACACACGCGTACATGCACACATGAGCACACACACACATGCACACACACGCGCACATGCACACGTGCACGTGCACACACACGCGCACATGCACACATGTGCATGTGCACACACACGCGTACACACATGTTTGAATTAATACACTTGTGAGGACTTGTCATTGACTTCCATTTATTTTAGTGGCTGAATTATGCCTAACCCTAACCAGTACTGGTCTATTCCTAACCTTAACCCAGATTAATTCACACCATACCTCTAAAACCAACTTTTAGGTGGGGAACAGCCAAATAGCCCCACCATTTCAAAATGTCCTCCTGAAGAATTGCCCCAAAATGTAGTANTATTCAAGCTAAACTTTAGTTATATGGAGCTTTTCAATAACAGGCATAACTCATGTTTCAGCCATTCTGAACACTCTGTATGTACCTTTAAAGTAACCTAATAGTAATAACATATCATTGTAACGCTGATTTTAATTCTTTTGGTCTATGTGTTTTAACTCTGTGTTTATGATCTATGGACTTGGTTCACGTTTGTTGTTCTTGTCCACATATCTTGTATTTTTCCCTGCCGTGGCGAAATTTCATGCAGACATATTTACTGATTTGAAAGGGATATAATATGTTTGTATTTGACTGATAAACCCAACTAAGATGAGCTAAATTTGGAGAAGATGCTTTTAGTTTAACTCATTGACTGCCAGCCGTTTTCTGATCAGAAATTCCCCTGACTGCCAGCGCTTTTGAGCGTTTTTACTGTTTTTTGAAGAGTCACAGAACATTGTGCTCTATGATCATGTAAACGCCAAAAGTACCAAAAGAAAGAGTAGACTCACTTCTTACATCAGGAAGAATCGCTGTATTTCTAGTGTTATCCGTTCGTTCACAATCTGTTGTCGAAGCGTGAGCTGCAGAAGCATTTCCGGTTGGCGAATCTCTTTTTTTCACAGCAGCGTCCCAAAACAAACTCCTAATTCATTGATTTTCTGCTTCCTGATCACGTGATGTGTGACATACATGGATGAAGATCCGCTTTAGACACGTGATGTATGTTCTCACGGTGTCGTCAATGGTAGTGAATGACTTATTCAGGTCAGAATGGACATAAATTTCACTGCAGTTCATAAATATATTTACATTCCTGTCAGTTTCACATTACATTTTTATTTTGGCAGAATCATTAACTTCTCCTAGATTATCGTCTCAAGTCCTCCTTAAGCCACTTCTGGCCTTAACGCATCCAGATGAAGCATCAGGATTAGTACCTTCAACAGAAACCTGCCATATCCAGCCCTGTACATGTCTGCTGCCCCCTGGTGGAGGATCTGCAGGTGGAAAACGGCCTGTTTTATTTACTTATTACTGTTATTTTGTTATTGACTTAAAATAAGCCGTAGCCCGTGAACCCGTTGATGTCGAGCAGACACAGGATGACATCAGAAGCAATAAGATCATTTGTTTTTATTTAAAGGAGTTTCATTGCTGCTTTTTTACCAAACCTGACTCAAACTCATTTTATTGAAATGAACTTTTCAAAGATTCTAGATAAAAACGGAAGGTGGAAAACCTGCCTGCAGTGGAACGAAACATCAGGATCAAGTGTGTGTTTTTTAGCAGTGGTTTAATTAGAGCTAATTTACCAGCCTGTGGTAGACAGCCTGTTAACTAATTGTTCTAATTAAGAACCAAATGTTTAGAGGTAAAAGTTGTAGAAATCCCCTGAGACGGCCCCACCCAAACCTGTTCATTCAACTTGATTAACATGAAACTAAACTTCTTTTCATGAGTTTATTTAGCGCACATCTTAAAGCATAACAATCTCTTTTAAAGTAATAACATATTCAATAAAGTAGACACTTGTCATGGTTACAGCTCCACCTACGCTCAGACCTTCCTCCCACGCTCGCCGCGCCGTGTTGCTAGGCTCTGAGCTTCTAACAGACTCCAAATCAATGTCATTAAATTAGGTTTATTCTGAGTGGATAATAAAGAGTCTGTCACCCTATGTGTGCCCCGATAAAGCTCTAATCTCATTAGAATTACAACACCTCTCTGCCAAAGACAACAGAGTCAGCTCAAAGGGAAAGGAGAGAGGCGACGTAGCTGCTAACAAGCTAGATGGCACATTTTATTTTGGAAGGTAAAAGGTATCGTGTCAGTCCAAACTTTGTAGAGTTGACCTGATGAAGTTGGTTTTAACCCCGATACCTGTCCTGATGATTAAAGACCAGTTGTGGCAGATCTAGTGACATGCACAGAGCTTCAACTGCGCTTAGGAGATAATGACGTATGACCGTTTAGTGATGAACCGCTCCTGTAGACACTAATGAAGGCTGAGGAGACATTTCAGCAGTTAGATTAAGGTGTTAAAAAGACCAACGCACAGCGAGGAGATAAGTTTCACTTTTGCTTTCACTAACGAACACTAGGGGGTGCTAAAAGCAAGCCAGAACTGCTAAGTGTTCCTTTAGTTACATGAATAGAAATATCACACAATAGTGAAACAACTTTTCTGTTTTAGTTTGTTCTTGGTTGTAAGGCAGAAATAATCACATGAAAGGGACAAAAGGTTTTTGCCAGACATAAAAATATTTTATAAGATTCTGATGTTTTGAGAAATCTTTTAGGCTCTTATTGTGAAGGGTTGGAGGAAGTTGAGTTCTACTGTGAACGCTGCTGTGGAAGTAGCTATAAGAAGGCACCTTGTTTTTCAGGAAAAAGCCTCATTTATAGTAAAACACCCAGAAGCATTGATTATAACACGATAGAGAACAAATGAAGTCGGAGCAAAACGGAGTTCAGTTCCTCGGGGTGCTCATCAAATACACAAATCTGGACTTTATTCTCGGCTTTTCCCCGTTTTTATAACCAACTTCTCAGCAACAGTAGTAGTATTTCAGTTAATCCAGATTTTAATCCCTCCTATCAGTGTTCCCTCAGAGAAATATCGTCACTTTCCACCCACAGTGTGATGCTGCATGTTTGGGCAGCTGAAGACCCCGGGATTAAAGAGTTTAAACCTATTACATCACCCTGCCACTGGGGGCTGACGGCGCCATGTGGAGCTTTAACATGATGCTCAGCAGGCTTCTGTTAGCTTTTCCTCATCTGTCAAATGCATATTTTTTGACATATTATGGGATGTCATCTGCCATGTTGAGCATAAAGAACTCTGTTTCACGTGTGTGTTGGGATTCTTGCAGAACAGGAACATCTGGGCACGTCCAGCCTGATGAATTGTCTGTTTTCGTGTGTGTGTGTGTGCATGTGTGTGTGTGTGTATGTGTGTGCGTGCGTATGCGTGTGTGCGCATGCATACGCACACGCACACTCAAACACATACTGCTGCCGGCCCTCGGCCCCTGCTGCTCCCTAACCTTCACTGAGCCCCAGGAGAGGTCGGGATGTCCACTCCGCTCTGCCTCCCGCTTTGCACAGTGTGACCAGAGAGGATTTCATTGGCTGACGGTGACAGCTGGACGACAGGTTGTCCGCAGGTTGAGTCACATCACATTTATGTCATTGGAAACAAAATTGTATAAAAGCCGTTTTTGCAGCGCGGCGTCATATCCAGAAGCATTCATTATTAACAAAGGAACAAACCCATCTGCTGC
Source organism: Aphyosemion australe (assembly GCA_006937985.1). Lineage (NCBI taxonomy): Eukaryota > Metazoa > Chordata > Actinopteri > Cyprinodontiformes > Nothobranchiidae > Aphyosemion > Aphyosemion australe. The sequence continues at coordinate 9,351 of SSNS01001386.1, read as the reverse complement.
TGTTCTCTGGGTGAGATCAGGATTAGACAACAGTTGGATGGACTTGTGATGGCGCACAACGCTGAGATTACCGCGTATTCTTGATGGAAGGCTGCACTAACAGTCCTGGTACACCTGCTGCTCTAACCTGGGTTGTAATCATTAAACAGGTTGTTGAGGGCTGGGGCCTCCCAGCAGAAAGCATGAATACATCAGTGACTGGTTTTCTGTCTAATTCTGGGTTGATTTTTAAAATCCAATCCCATTTTATAGGTATATGGTATCAGTAGTAAGTGACTGAGGTTTTGCAGCCAACCATCAGATAGTCCGAGTTCTTCACCGATTGTTTTGTTTTTTTTCTTAATGAGCGTCATTTTTCAGTACCTATGAATTAGTCTCACTGATGGGACAATAAAACTT
>SSNS01001384.1:0-14118 GCA_006937985.1 Aphyosemion australe | reverse complement strand
GTGTATAAGAGACAGCAACTACACAGTCCCACTTTGTATGTTTTTTCTAATATTTTCATAATCTGAAAAGAGTAAATGGATGATTGAATAAGTTACTGAGTCAGGTGTTACATTTACTAAGGTGTTTGACTTGTTCTTCAGACATGACTCAGTACAAAGGCTTAGTTTAATCTGTTCCACACTTCTAAGTCCATCACTAAGGTTACACTCTTCCTCAGGCAAAAAGACCTGTCCACCCATGCGTGTCTGAGATAAAGATCCCTGTCTGCCAGATGTGTTCTGGTTTAGTTGAATTGTTTCCACAGCAGAGCGAGGAAACCATTTTTGACCATAATTGTTCATTGCTCTTGCCCTGTAGCTCTTCAGCTGTGTTGTGATGAGGGGGAAAGAAAAAAACTCTTGTCAGAGCTTCAGTGAGCAACATTCAGAAGCTGAAGTTTTTAAACACCCCAGTGCTCATCTTTATTTCTGTGTGATTAAATTGCAGATGTAGTGGCACAGTGGGAGCCATCGTGACCTGCCCGCTGGAGGTGTTGAAGACACGGTTGCAGTCCTCCGGCCTCACCCTCCGGCCTGTCTTCCAGGTCCAGCTGGGCACCCTCAGTGGCACTGGAGTTATCCGACCTGGGACAGTTAGTCCTGGGTTGCTGCAGGTTCTACGGTAAGATGTTCTCTGTGCTGCTGTTGGGCTTACAGTGATGCACCGTTTTCTGAGGGCTTCCCCTGAGATGTTGTATTTTCCTACTCACAAATAATAGGACAAAGTGTTCTTTCCTAACAGCTGGAGCATTCTCTTGTTTGTCTGCACTGCCGTTTAGGGAATGACCTGTATTTGCATTAGTGGCCAACCTATTCTGTCGTTTTTTCATTTAGCAACAGTTTTAAAACGTTTTTTGGGAATAATTTCAGATGTTCTGTGCTTCCATACTCCATACAAAATTCGAGGTCTAATCTTGTCTTTCATAAAGTGAGGGTGGATTCCACGTTATGCTGCTCATATTTGGTGTCCTTATCCAGATGTTTGAGCTGAGGCGAATTATCTCTTCACCGGGTCTCCAAATTTGGATATAACTTTATGATGTCCATAAATGTGCATCCTTTCTGTGTTTGCTGAGATTGCTTGATGAGGAGTAGAAACTGTCCCACTGGACTGAGAGAGAAGGGGAGGCATCACTCGTGGCACAGGGTCAGTGTCATGTTACACTGGGATCACAAGACTCAGACACAGAACAGGTCTAGACCGGCGTCGGCTGCTGCTGCAGGCTGCTACGTTAGCAAAAATAATCTTTCAACACTACAGAATATGTTTTAGTAATTTCAGATCTGTTTTCAGGTTTTATGACTCGGTTTAGTTTCAAAAGAGATTTCCAAAGTTGGGAAATTTCTTTGTCTTTCTAGTTTGTGTCTAGTTTCTCGGTAATTTCAGTGTAAACTTTAAACTGGCCATTGTTTTAGCTCAAAAATGTGGTCTGTGTTAGCGCTGTTCTTTGTATGAAATGAGGTGTCGGGTGTCTTTGACAGAGAGGAGTGGAGTCCATGAACTCTGCTTGACCAATGTGGAGCGTGTTACTAAAACCCGAGTCATGTCCTTCCTTCTCTCTGGTAGTTCCTGCCAAAGCAGACAGTCATGTGGCAAGCTAGGGTCACTTCCTACAGGGGGTTAAAACCTCTCTGTGGGGATGTGGCTGACGTGACGTGCCAAACATTAATCGGGGCACTAAGTTCAGTCTGGGATCCAGTAAACCGAGCTGATGTAACACTCAGAATGATTGCAGTAAAGAGCTAAATCATCCACCCAATAGAGCATCCTGGGAAAGATCTCAAAGAAACATTAATAAAACACGGTGCTTGTTTAGGACTCAGTTGTTAAATATTGTTTGATTATTTTCTTTCAGATCAATTCTTGAAAAAGAGGGACCAAGTTCTCTTTTCCGTGGACTAGGTCCGAATCTTGTTGGTGTTGCTCCTTCAAGGTAAATAAAACATCAGTGTTTTATTTTGACAGGTTTAATCCTACTAGTGTTGAAGCTTAAAGTTCTGATGTGTTCACATGGTCATATGAACAAATCACATGTAAATAAGACCACACACACACACACACACACAAATAAATAAATAAATAAATAAATAAATAAATAAATAAATAAATAAATTTAAAGCAGCCAGTCTGGGAAAACAAGACAAGGACAAGTTTAGTTTTTTAATAGTTGCAAACATCACTTTGCTGTGTAAACAGGAAGTTGTTGCCATGGCGATGATTTCCGAGCCCCATGCTTAGTACAAAGTTTCTAATGAGCTGTTTAGGGCTCGCGTGCGACAGCTGTCAGCATGAGTCAGCGTGTGTAATTTATATTTTCATAAAACTTCTAACATGTATGTTTGTGCAAAGAGGGGAACTGATTTGGAATGAGGGGGGGGCAGTTGGGTAATAAATCTAGGGCAATAGTTCAGTCTTGTGTCGATGTTTAAATTTCACCTTTATTCTATTTTTAGTGTCAACAAAAGGAGGACTTTATCCCGTTTGCTCACTGCTGATAATATTGACCGTAAACTCTGAACAAAGCAGCAGGAACGGTGAAACTAATATTGAATCACGTGGTGTTGATCGCTTATTCAGTCCATTCTGGTGCAGTCATGCTCTGTTCTAGAAGAGAAACGGGGAAAACTAGCACCAGTTAATAGATTATACTAGACACCTACTGTCAAAAGCTCTGACCAGCTCAAATTACTCTCGCTGTTTCGCGTTATAAAAATGGAGTTTGAATGGAAAAACTGTGTGTGAAGCTGCAGCTGCGTGTCAGAGTTCTTATCAGCGTTTCTGTCTTGCAGAGCCATTTACTTTGCTGCTTACTCAAAGTCAAAAGAGATGTTCAATCGGCTGTTTGTCCCAAACAGCGGACTGGTGCACATGTCCTCGGCTGGTGCTGCAGGTGAGCATCTTGTCTGGTTTCTATGATGCACTTGTAATTGATCTGATCCATGTGATGCTTTAAGGATAACACTGTTTGTTTGTTGCCTTCAGCTTTTGTTACCAATTCTCTGATGAATCCCATCTGGATGGTGAAGACCAGGATGCAGCTAGAGAAGAAGTATGCCCCCTTTTACTAATATCTGTAATGTGTCAAACCAGCCTCATTTATTTTAGGGTGTTGTCATGTGATGAAGTATAATTGACCTTCAGCAGGAGCCTTTTAAGGGGGTGTACCCTCTCGCTGTGCTGCCCTTCCATTCTGCAGTGTAGGAGACCGAGCGTGTGACCCGCCTTTTATAAATACGCAGTGCTGACGCTCTGCCCTTCATGCTGGAGGCTATATTTACATTACCAAGTAGAGAACAGTAGTATCATGTCAGGTCAAAGGAACAAGCCTGCTCCCACTGTTCTTAAATAACAAAAAATCTGTTCCACAGAGCCATGAATGACGGGTGGATGGTTAAACAGTTATTCACTTTAAAATCAAATCAAAAATACATCTTTATGTCGTCATCGGAACATTTTATCTCAAGTTAAACAGCCCTGCAGGGAAACACACTCTTTACCCAAATACTAGTTAATTAGGTAATCATTTATGACTACAAGGAAAATCTTGCATTCAGCATGCTTCCTGGGCCTGTTAAAAGCTGACTAGTTTAATTTTTGTTTTTAATACAAACTGGAAGGTTGTTTTTGCAGAAATGTGATCATCTTCACCACATCAAGAGCTTTTATTTAAAAAAAGTTTCACTGTTTTTTCCCCAATATCTTGTTCAGAAATGAATAAATGCTTCATAGCAGGTATTTTATTCAGATTTAAGGTATTTATAATCAAATAAGGATAAAATTATTCGGACAAACTCTCTAATTGCACGTGGTTTCTTGTGATGCTCGTGATTGTTGAGATAAAAAGCAAAAAGTTAAGTTTGGTCACTCATGAGTCTGACTGATTGGACTTTCAGAGCCAGAGGGGAGAAGAAGATGAACGCGCTGCAGTGTGCTCGCTACGTTTACAAAACGGAGGGAATCCGGGGCTTCTACCGCGGCCTGACCGCCTCCTACGCCGGCATCTCGGAGACCATGATCTGCTTCCTCATCTATGAGACGCTAAAAAAACACCTCGCCACGAGCCAGTTCGCCTCCCCGAACGGCGAGAAGGGCAAAGGGGCGTCGGACTTCTTGAGACTGATGATGGCGGCTGCTTTTTCCAAGGGTTGTGCATCCTGCATAGCCTACCCACACGGTAAACACACTTTTCTGACTGATGTCAGTGAAAAGTCATTTTGAAGGACTAACCATTTAAACCTCGTGTCTCCACAGAGGTCATCCGAACACGGCTGCGTGAAGAAGGCAGCAAGTATAAATATTTCTTCCAGACAGGAAGGTTAATCGCCGTGGAAGAAGGTTATGCAGCTTTTTACAGAGGACTCATTCCACAATTAATCCGACAAATCCCCAACACGGCCATCGTTCTCTCCACCTACGAACTCATTGTCCATCTGCTGGGAGATTCCAACTGATGACACGTTTGAAAGCCGGGACTTTTCTGTCAGATGTCACACAAACCACACAACACGCTGGACGAGAGACGTTTGAGAATGTAGCACAAAAATGCTTTTGAAGTGGTGCTACACAGACTGTTGTGATGAAACTGTAGCAGCTTGTACTGTTTGTCTAAAGAGTTCTATACACTTAATTTAATTCAAGAAGTCACGGTACGGATTAAAACTCCAGTCCTGTGATAAAGGTCATATATTCAGAAGAGCAGTTTTAAGTTAAATAAATTATTTTTGTTTTTGTAATTTGCTGAGGTTATTTGTTTTCCATTGTACAACACACAACTAGGCAGGGTAACTATTATTTAACTAAGGGATAGCGTTCAGAACAGAGCTGTATTTTGCTTTAGAATAACATAAGCTACTCTGAGATTTCTGTTCTATAAACCGTTTGATGTTGACGCCTGTGCTGCAGAGATTTACTGTATTTTTCCATTAATATACAAAAATCCTCTGACTTATTTGTGGGTTTCACTTGAAGATGTTCACCTTTTACAATAGAAGAGAAACTGGATGCTTACTTGACCACTAGTTTAATAAAATGCATCAGAAACATCTGTTAACAATGAAAGAATGTCCAGATGTTTTTCTTCGTTGTTTCAATAGGACACTCAAATGAAAATGTTGAAATCTTCCAGTATTTTTCTTTGCGTTGAAGCAAATGAACTCATTTCACTTCCAAATGAGACGTTTTGTAAGCTAGGCTTTCATAAATTGAGGTTTTTGAACTGCAGTCATAGTTAATGTGTAATAAGGGTGTAATCATAGTTTTAAGTTCCCTCCAGCTCATCCTGAAACCAGCCAAGGTCAGCTTTGTTTAGGGAGCAGCTATCTTCCTGACAAACACCTGGTTTGATAGTGCCCAAGGTCTTTTTGGCTCCAATAGTCATGTTTTGACGTGTTGTCTAGGACAGGAAACTTAATGGGAAGCGGTTAAAAAAACCCAACATCACTCAGACGTGAATCGACGTGTTTGCTCTTTTCCTGCTGTTTGTGGCTGATTTAGCTTCTATAAAGGGTTTGGAGTAAATAAATAAATGCAGCCTGAGCCATCAAGGTGAAACGGTGTTCCTGTAAAACAGGTAAGCATACTTCTTTAAAAGGTCACCGTTTGTCACGTGTGTATAGAAATATTTTAATAACACACCCACAGTGCTTATCTGCTTTGGTTCTTTTAGAATTACATGAAACTTAACCATTACTGCAAGCAAACACTAAACATATTGGATCCTAAGGGGTTAAATTGTAATTTCAGTCAGAATCAGCTGGACTTAAAGACTGCATGCGTGAAAACTGAAAAACCTATTGGTGCAGTTTTAAAGAAGTGGACCAGCTACATTGTGGGTAATACAAACATGAATGTTGATTAGCAGAAGCCTTGTTAAAAGATGATGAATCTGGTTCTCCTGCATTGTTTAACACACGCACACACACTGAAAAAACAGTATGTACCTAGGATAAGGTTTATTTACGGTCATATTATTCTCACTTTATTAGACGTTTTGTCACATAAGAAAACATCTTTATCTACAAGTTATTTAAACTAGTTTTAATTAGATTTTTTATTTTATTTTAGTTATGTAGTAGCAGTGTTGATCAACACTGGGTCTCTATTATGCCAGTAAAAAGATGGAGCCACAAAAAAAAAAAATGTGGGGCTCCATCATTGTAGTTTTTGAACCCATATATTTATTACTTCGGTTAGACTGTGTCAGTAGTCTTTTAGGTGCTTGTTACTCTCTGGATCAAGAGAAAATGTGACATGAACTTGATCATAATTGGGTTTCTACCAAAGACTGTAGAAAAGTTTCTACACATTTTCTTTGTCAAAAATTCCAAACTAATCCTGTGTGCTCAGAGTTCTTATTGGATTTTAGTCCACTTTTAGCATCTGATTAAACTTTTATAATATTTAATGTTTTCAATTTTGGTATTTATTAATTCATTTGAATTTGAAGCCACGCCCCTCGCGTGTCGAGCCTCCGGAAGCAGGGGGCGGAGCTTAAGGGTGAGCTGCGGCTTGTGGTGACCTCTGTCTGCCGCAGGGAGAAGGACTCGGGACCACAATGAAACTCCTTACGTGAAAACAGCGGCACGAAGGTAAAGTAGAGTTTAAAATAGACATCCTAACTCAGTCTGATTGCATTTATTAATGTTTTCATATGAGTAATATTAGCTTATCTTCTTACCGCTGCAGTTTAGCTGGCGATCAGTCGCTTGGTTAGCTATTAGCTCTTCTAGCTGTTGTCTTTTGTTGGTCCAGGTCATTAAATCGGATGTTTTTCAGCATCTGGCTGCGTCACCTGGACAACAGGCTCTGTTCACATCTGTCTGATGGAAGCCTAACGGAACAATGCTAACATTCCTGCACATCCTGCTAACAGGTATGCTAAAAACATTAGCCGCACTCGCTACAGTGATAGCTTTGTGTCGCTGTGTTCATGTGATTATGCAACGTGATAATAACCAGCAAACATTATATAAACGGTGTTTGAACGCATCTCGTTGCTTTTAAATTCTAAATAAAGTTTGTTTTTTTCGTTGAATTTGTGGACAGTTTAAAGGGTGATGCTAAGCAGTGTGAGCTTTCTGAAGGACTAGTGTGTTTATTTGGATACTTATTTATAGTTAATGTTATTATTAGGTTCAATATTACTATTTTTGGTTGAACACTTGACTATTATTACGTTACACAAATAATTTGTAGATCAAAAACAAATGAAAGAAAATTACATTTCAGCTTTATTTATATAATTAAAGTAATTAAACAAAACATTATTTTCCTTTATTTTAAGATTCTGTAGTTAATATAATAAAGTAATAAAGGAAACATTTCTTAAAAACTGATGTTATATTACACTCAGATGCTTGTTCTAGTGTTTTCAAGACAATTACAATCTTTTATAAAAAGATCAATAAGTCGGAATGTAACATAAAATTTATAAATAAAGCGTAAAAGGTGAATTTAGCTTGAATATGTTGTATTCTGACTACTACGAGTAGCTATGTAAAAAAACATTGTGTATGTGTAAACTTTTTTCATATTGGCTTGCATACAATGATGGTACACCGTCCTACTTTACTCTAAAATTAGGTGACAGATAAATGCTTTTTAATTGTGTTTTTGTCGTTGGGTTCTTGTGCATTATATTAGACTGTTTGAAATTTTTGCTCAGATCTGCTTCTGGTGTCACAGCCTCTTTATATAATATGAGCGCTCGTGTTCTTGTTTTGCATGGTTCATAATCTGTTCATCATTTTGTCTCCCAGGCCTGTTCGGTGCCCTGTGGGATGGTGTTGCTTCTTTTAGTTTAGGTGCTTATGGTGAGTCTGAGATCAGTGCTAACCCACGGCCTTTTCTTGACCGCTCATGTGTCTCTGATCCAATTTTCTGTGATCCACAGGTGGGGTAAGAGTAGTGAATGGAGATCACTGTTCTGGCATAGTAGAAGTAAACCTCCGTGAACAGTGGGGGACTGTCTGTGATCACGGATGGGATTTGCGTGCAGCCAACGTGGTGTGCTTGGAGCTGGGCTGTGGGTTCGCCGAATCCACCTCTCAAGGTGCAGAATTTGGTCCAGGCAGTGGGATGATTGCACTGAACTCTGTCCAGTGCACGGGGCATGAATCCAGCTTGATCCACTGTGACCTGTCCCTTAACAAGAACTCTTTGTGCAGCCATGAGAATGTTGCAGGTGTGAAATGCACAGGTGAGGCTACTTAAGTTTGTGTCATAAACTGTTATTTGTGTGTGATGACGCCATCGTGATTGGCCTATCTTTGCTCTCAGGTTTGCTGTTTGAGCCCCGACTGTCCCTGCTGTCGCCTCAGTCGGTGTTCTCCTCCGGGGAGTCGGTTCGATTTTACTGCAGCATTATGCAGCTGAACCGCATCAGCGACGTCCACCTTTACAAGCACGAAATCGCCACGCCGCTGGTCACACAAAGAGCCGACCCGACCCAGATCAGAGTGGACCTCACCCTGTCTGACGTGGAAACCTTTTACCAGGGCAGCTACAGCTGTCAGTACAGTGTGACGGGTGGGTTTCCTCCCCAGCGGATCAGCTCTCCTCCCAGCAATTTCATTAACATCACAGTGGGTGAGTTTTATGTTTCACCATTTTTATTTAGTTTCTTCTCATTTTTTTATGCAAGCCCTGAGTAACTTTTTTTCCCTTCCGTTATTTAGTGGATCTCCTGACTCCCCAGCTCTGGTACAACACGTCCCCCGAGGCTCCGGTCGGCTCTGTCGTCAAAGGTCAGAGTTTTAACATCACCTGCTCCACGCTGCAGCATTACCCCGGTGGTTCCTTCCAGCTCCGCCTGGTCCGCTCCAACGGCACGGTGCGCCAGTCACTGCCCGCCCTTTCCCACTCCGTCACCTTCACCTTCACTGATGTGCAGAGCTCCAACGAGGGCTACTACTACTGCCTGTATCGGGTCCAACTGGGCGGACGTACGTTCGTGTCCAGAGAAAGCCAGCCCCTGCCTATAGCTGTCAGAGGTGAGGCTGTTTGCTGGCAAAACAGAAACACAAGTGGTTTTTATTATAGACTTCAACGTTTTTTGATTCTTTAGTTTGCTTTGCTACTTTTCAGATTAAATAAGAGATCTGAGCTGAGTGAGATTTAAAGATGACTCCTCCTACTTGCAGATCCTGACCCGGTGTTGAGTCCCATGGTGATCAGCTGGCTTGTGTCTGGTGTGACATTTGTTGTAGCTGTCATCGTTATATTTATTGTTGCTAAAGTGGTGTGCAACAAGGAGAAGAAGCCCTCTGAACTGGAACGGGAAACCAGAACCTGTGAGTTCCTTTTTCTGTCACAAGGCTGCGTGTTTTTTTCCCAGAAAGCCTGTTTATGTTTCCAGTTAACAGGCGTGTTTCTGTTACAGGTGTGGACAACACTTATGTTGCCATATCAGTTAACAGGCTATGATGGGATCTGTAGGCTTCACAAACTCAAAGGTATTTATCAAATTTATAATTTACTGTTTTAAAAAAATGAACAGAATCCTTTAACTTAGATTTTCTTTTCCCGAAACATCATTAGACTTTTTTTTTTGATGATTTCATGTGTGTGTGTCACACCCGGCCATCAGCAGGTGCCCAACACACAGGCATCTCAGTCCGAGAGCACTGCCTTTGAAGCTTTAATCAGCTCTGTTGGGCGACAATTTGAAGCAAACATAATTTTCTAATAATAGCTCTGTGCAGGACTCAGCCAAATGTGCAGTTTTTCACCAGCAGAAGGAATTTATTTGTTTAGGATAAGCATTGCAGGACTAGACTGAACATCAGAGCTGAATGCATCACCAGTTTGGAACAAATACACTTAATTATATATAATAATTATAATAGATTTTATATTGATTTGTGTTAAATGTGAGCATGGCTCAGGAAGCCGGCATATTACCACAATCACCTGGAGCAACTTTATGTTTGATGTTATGTTTTTTTTCTTCACTCTGCCATGTGTGTGTGCATGCATGAATCCAAGAGGGCTCAAACTGTGTCTCAAGTACACCCAGACAGCAGGACCAGAGAATTCCATGATCATCCACCACCTGCTGGTGACTTCTGGAACTACACCAACCCAGCCTGGATGAGGCACAGTCAACTCAACAGCACTTCCATGAACACTCAGACTGTAATATTCTTTCATGCTGCTGCTGATGGACAATAATGGGAGCGATATACATCCACCACACTAATAATATATAAGGTCTCAGTGGACGTTGTTCAGACCTGGCTACTGCCACCACCTCACATCTAACGAGTGACAAAACTGCTACGAAACCTTCAACTGGGGAAACTGTGATGTTGAGTTGTGTCTAAATAGTTAAAATGCTGTTTTGGATTCACTGACTCTGCTAGATGATTACATACTCGCCCACAGAACAGTGATCCCTAAAGGATTATGGGATGTTTTTGTATTTCCAGACTAACACTACTATGCATCTGTCATTAATGCACTTGTCTGTAAATAGAATTAAAATGCTGTTGTTTTTTTGTTCAAGCTGTTAGTTTGACAATCTACTGTAACTGAAGGTACTTTTAGTTTTCTAGCATCAAACTACAGAACAATAGCAGCTTGTTAACATGATGCAGTACTGTGTTCCATCTATTTTTATACCTCATTTAACTTTTGGAAATCATTTTGTGTTCCTGAATAAATGACTGAAAATGTCTCCGTATTCAAGCTCTTTATTATATTATGAAACCAAAAGTACAAAACAAACAACAGACTTGGAAAACGCATGGATGATACAAAAGTGTGGCGTAAACTAAACAATTACAACTGGTTTAGTGCATTTTCATGTTTATACTTTGAAACCCTATTTACAGTCACATGACAATTATTAAAACACAAAGGCACTTGGATTTCAAATCTGGCCCAAATCAGAGATCAACATGGAAGCATCGGGTCTGTGAACTATTTACACAGCATTTTGAGCATATAGAAACAAAATTTGTCAATATATTAACGAATAAAGTCAGAAAATTAAAGCTTGTTTGGGTAAAATTTCCTATTCAGAATCGGACAATAAAATCTGCAGGTTTTTTAAAGCCAAACAGCCGATGGTAGTCACGCTGCAGCTACCTGAATGGATGACGAGCTGTAATCTACACTTAAACAAAAGACTTAGTGTGTTTTTTTACTTTTTTCCACCTCAGCCCTCAACACAGTGCTGCAATGAACATCACAAAAAGAATAAAGGATATCTCTTACCTTCACAAGTAGCTGGACATAAACAAGCAAGCAGTGTCAGCTAAGAAATAATCACAAATATTGCATAAACCACAACTTCAGCTATGTTTAAAATACGTACATTCCCCAAATTTTAAATGCAGAATAATGTGTAAAAGCCCTCAATATCAAGCCGATAAAATCATTCCAATCCTCTCAAGGATTCAGGAGTCTCCATGTTGGAGAAAACCAAGTAGAGGAAGACGGCCACAGCCAGGAAGATGACAAACTGGATCCACAGAGGAACGAGGCGAGAGGACTTGGGCGCCTTCGGAGCCTCCTGACCCGACTTCATGGGGGTGGCTTTCAAATAGGAATTACTGTACTTGGACGGTGTGTCGTACATGTAGGGCCTAAAAAACACAGCGTGGGAGACATATGAGCGTAGAAAATGCGCAGATACAATGTTAGTGGCACATTTAGTTTGAGAATCATTAATAACACTAAAACTGAGCTTTGAATTTAAGCTGCTGAAGAAAAATGTAACCATAAGTCTGCATGTCCACACATGACTTCTGATAAAACACTTACTCATCAACAAGATCTCTCCCTTTGTATTCAGGCCTCGCCTGTGAGTAGCCCGAGTAGGAAGTCCTGCACAAAGACAAATAGAAAAAGTGAATTAACTGTCTTTTTAAATGCTGTTCACCAGTTCAAAATAACAAACACGTCTATGATTTGAACTCACTCATGCCCATATTGCCTCTCAGTCCATTCTGGTACGGATCTCCTGTAGGCCCCACTAGATGGATGAGAGCGACAGCAGGTAAGTTCATCCACATTAAATATAAAATCAGATAGCTTTGGGTCAAACTGGTCTGTAAACCAACCTCTCTGCAAAGTCATCAACTCTGGTCTGAAAAGTTGGAAACAGAGATCATAAATAAGAAATCACAACAAAATAAATGTAAAAGCACTTGTAACGTATGAGCTATGTAGCTTAGCCGTTAGCCCTATGAGGGCATGCTTATACATGTATTGCTGCCTTATAAGATATGTGACATATTAAATGAAAATAATAATTAAAAAGAGTAGTAAACCCTATTAGTTCAGACAAAACTTGATTAAAAGAATGAAAGACGGTTGAATCATGAGCACTACTTTGATGTGCACTGCAGGCCTAAAACCCGTGGTGTTCAACCCTGGTCCTTGACGGCCCCAATCCACAATGTTTTATTTGCTTCACAAACACCTGATTTTAAGCAGTAGGTGATTAACAGTTTTCTGCAGAGCTTGGTGACCTGCAGAGTAATTCAGCCATTGAGTCAGATGTGCTGGTGCAGAAAAACAACTACGAACATGCTGCATAGGGGCCCTCGAGGAACAGGATCGGGCACCACTGACCTGCAACCAAATGTAGCACAAGCGTGATCCACAAAGTGGATTGTTATCCTAAATCACACAAAAAGCACACGCATGTATGACAGAATAACTGTTCCTAAAGAATCAACAATATTGACTTGATCATGGGTAAATGTTCATTATCCAAAATTCATGCATGGCAGCAAATCACGTATCCGCTAGAATGAAATATGAATTTTCTTTACTCACATGCAAAGTCAAGAGATAAATACAGCATAAATAAAAACTCTAAACCAGCCACAGAACCATAAGTGGAACAAGATGCTCACCGGTGTCTTGTAAACATAAGTGACTTCCTCCTCTGAAAGAAAACACAATCATCACATAATTGCTTCCTGTAATTGCAAACCTTATTAATACAATTCTATATTTGTTCATGTGGTGATTTATTGTGTTGGACTTCACATTTGTTTGTTTTATATTACTGAAATTATGTTTTAAACCTTGTACAGCCCTTTGTTTAAAAAAGAAAATCCTATTTGCATCCAATGGGGATAAAACTCTCTTATTATTGAGATCAACTGGAACAGTGTAATGATCATAAGAACAAATGAGGTGTGTGAGAACTGTGCATCATAAAAATGACATTAATATTCAAAGTAATATGTGAAATGTTATTAAATATTCATACACTGGAGTTCTGCCTTTTATATTGCCAAGTTTTCAGTAAAGCTACACCTTAGGTAAACAAATCAGTTAGCATGACTAGAAAGGATCAACCAACCTTCCTCTCTGTAGTAGGTTTTATCAGATGATGGTTTCGCTTTTTTCCCCTTCGCCATGGCTTCTTTGAGTTTTTTCTCATATAGGCTTCTGGTGGAATCTGGTTAAGAACAAACAAAACACGAGGAAACGCGTGAACATGACTTTAAAAGGCGACATGTTTGAACTTCAGGCGGACGGACGGCAGGCCTGAGAAGTTAACCAGCCAGCCCGACCATCGAGTCGGTCGGTGTGAACAACTCACCGACCACCGGTCCATGTTTTATTCCATATTCATCCAACAGCTCGCTGAGTTCCGCCGCAGACTTGCTACTAAGCGAAGACATTTTTACTTTCCTGAGCGTTTCGTTGGGAATCTTTCGTTTCGGGAACAGAAAATAAAGCAGAATTAACTCCTCCTACCCATGACAGCTCGTTTTCCCGCGCGGATTATAGCGGTTATGAGTGGGTTCGAGCGGCAAACATGGATCTGTCTAAACTCCGCCCTCGTTTGTTGAGCTATAAAATAAAAACAAACGCACTTTTTGTTAGTCTCTTCTTTGTTTATTAGAATTATGTATATTTTTTCTTTGTGGCTAGAACCAGCGCCCCCTGTAGGCAGATATTGATATTCCTAGTTTTCCCTGAAAATCGTAATATATCTGAAGATTTGATGCTGTTGTTATTATTTGCTCCTACGTATTTCCTAAAAAACAAAAAATAAATCCATTATTATTATTATTATTATTATTATTATTATTATTATTATTATTATTATT